>LOND01002252.1:0-14665 GCA_014220965.1 Paragonimus kellicotti | reverse complement strand
TGAACAATACGCCTCCCGGTAATCGGCACACAGCTTGAGTTCATCTGTTTCTCCTATAATGTTTCGTATGGACGCCACGCGACCTCGATCTTGTCAGAAACACTGCAGTAGAGTAAACATAATTGACTTCTGAGGATTTTTGGTGATAGAGCGGGACATAGAACCCTTTGTGCACCGTTCCATATACATGGAATTGGGAAACAGCCATGTAATAATGACACCTTCAACCATTTCCAGGAACAACCTTTTATCGACAGGTATCTACCTGAATTCCTGCAATGAGAAAATAAATGGTATAAATATCGTATGGACAAGGAAGTTGGAAACGTTGTCACACATGTTTCGCTGTCAAATATGTTAGCATTCTTGTTGAAATACGATACCAACATTGTATGATCGGATATTTCCATCTCGACGATATCTTCAAAACGCCGCAAGTTAGAAGATGACACATTTCATCTCGAAAATGACAACGAACATATTTATGAGACTTGAGAAAATGGACCAACGCTAGTAATGGGCTGCCTTCTTGAAAATGGTGGAAATTTTTTCATCACAAAATCAGCACTGTTGACACTTATTCGATGTATTTCAACTTTCGCACCAACACTGCTTATTTACAGTTGATGAACTTCATGTGCTTTACCTGAAATTTCGATTTTAACATTTTGAAAAATATTTATAAACAAGGATTCGCGCCAAAATCACCGTTTTCCCTTTGGAACGGCCTTCAAGCCTTATCCCCGCGAATGACATACTGTCCTCTTCCTGTTCTCTTCTCAAGTAGAAGAGTCTGTGATGCTTTAGTCTGCTGGTGTAGTCAATTCCTTGGAGTTAATTCACGCTGTGACCTATCTGGGCCTCAGGCTTTCTGACCAAATAATGACACCAGTTCCGCTCACAATATTCTAGATTTGGTCCGATATAAGCCTCAGGCAAAAACAATATGACGGTAAGGTTTCCTGAGGATACTGTGTCCTACATTCGGTAGAGTGCCGATTTTCTTTATTGACCGCAGCACTGAGTTGACGCCTTGAGGTCTCCGATGACCTGAATTCTAACGTCCCATATCTCAGGCGTTTTTTGGATCAGCACTGTTCGCCCGGGCACCTCATTCATCCAAGGTTTTCGGTCTCGGATCCCGTTAATTGTCTGCATTTCGCAACATTTAACAGTTCCCAGTTAACTGCTCATTGGTGGACCTCATCGAGATCTCATTGAATCTGAAACTTGCTCGGACGTCTCACAAGTTCCACAATATCCGCAAACGTGTGGGCGAGGACAGCTGATCCTCTTCGCCAAATCATTTATGTATACCAGGAACAGCAGGGGACCTAAAACTGACCCTTGTGGAACACCACTGGTGGCATGTGCAGTGTGCGACTTGAAGCCAACCATCACACATAGAAACTCATATTTTGCAGCGAAAAATTCACTCATGCTAAAACAGGGAAGTAAGTTGAACGCCTCCCGTTCCAACACTGGAAGTCTACAATTTGCAGAGTCGAAGATCTTCCCCAGATCGAAGTGACAAACCCCAACATAATCTGTTGTCCAGCCGTGAGCTGACCTGGGCCAGTAGGTTAGGAAGGCCAGGTCTCTTACAAAGTCATACTTTTGAGCCGTCACGGGTCCATACTTAGTGAAGTGTTGCGCTATTTTGTTCCGCAAGGTTCGTTCGCGCACCTCCAGGATAGCTGACGTGAGGCCTACAGACCTGAAATTTGAGGCCCCTTCTCTACTGTCTCTTTCGTGTATGGGTGCAACAGCGGACACCTTCCAGCCCGCGGGTTGTTTGGTACGAGCAAGCGATTTGTCAGATAAACTAGCCAATGTAGCAGTTAATACGTCAGCGAGTGTTCTAGGAATTGCCGGGTGAATGTCGTCTGGGACCGCGTTATCCGTAGCGTTTGGATTAGCCAACGAGCACCTCTCGGAAAGAGACCACCACTGCCTCCACCGAGGAATAATCAGGAGCGACGTCAACGTGCAGTGATCCAAAATCATCCTTTGTATGGTATCCCAGCTTGCCGTTGTCCGCACGTCACCTGTCTACCCGTGCACGCGTGTGTGTCCCGCTCTCTCTCACCCTGGCCCCGAACGATCCAATCGTGTTACCCACACAATCGATTGGGTGACTGCTTGTCTTATCTATGCCTAATCGTTGATATGATTCATTCTCTCGTGTTCGATAAAGCTACGCGCTATTACCGTCACTGGTTTTCAATCTATTCTGGACTGATTACGTGTCAGAGCTCGCGATTTAACGCGTGTTTTAAGTACAACACTTGGCGAACAGTGATTAATTGTTTCCTTTTTAAATTCATGAATACTTCGTCCATACCTCCAGATTGTTTGGTAGGGAGTTGGTGGTTCAAAACCCTAAACCCCTGAACTCCTAGGGACGTGAGAGTTTCGTTACCAGTACCACCGTACCTGTTCACGTTATCCTACCACATGCTGCTGACCTCAAGTTTAAAGTGTTAATTTGGTCGTCATAGCCTTACTTGTAGCTGTATAATGAATCCTCGTCATTTCCAGCACTACAGATTACATCCCTTAGAATAGCAGTATTTCTGTCATTATCGTTGGGAACGCCGCCCAACCAGCCTGACGGTTGTTTGAGTTCTGTAGGTCGGCTAGCGTTTCTGTGGACTTTCGCCCTCTTTGTCAGCCGGCGTGCTTTTGTGCTGAGAGTTCGCTGACGTCAGCCTACCCAATAACCTTACTTGTCACACTGTCAGTTAATCTTTAAATAAGGTTTCAGCCAAACGTAGAATGAACAACGCGCTCGGTGAACATCAACTAATCCAACGGAAGGCACTAGTTACTAACTATAATCAAACCGTCAGTCGGTCATGGCGATAGTCTCTTTCAACAAAACAACTAGGTTCCCGGTGGGGCCGGCAAGGTCAGCGGTGATCCCGTCGTCTGAATAGGCCATACCAAGGATGACAGACGGTTAACATTGAATGAATGCAGTAAAACGAATGTGAGGTGACTAGACGTAGGGCAGTTGAGTAAAATAAAGCAGGTAAACAGGACGAACGAATACCTCTTTCCGGGAACTAACGAATTTGCAGGTCGACTATGATGGAATCGTGCGGAGTTGGTTCAAATGCTTGATGACGTATAGCACTCGCGCAGAAAGTCAGTTGAAATAAAGGTTACAGGTGATGGTTGAGGGACACTTTATAAGTTTATGCCAAAATGCTCGCACACTCCCCCATCGTACTTGTTTATTCGCCGTGCAACTAGGCCCATAAATGGAAACCACACAGCGACGCTTGATGACAACGCCTAAATTTAAGGTTCTCGATAATGGGCTTGCATTTCATGTGCTGTAGCAGCGAGTTTTCCGACCCGCTGTAGTGTGACTAAAGCACACTCCGCATACCGAAACACTAATGCCAATAGAACTAACCGCGTGCCTGACTATCAGTGGGTGACGGAACGTTTGAAAAATTATCGAGCAGCTTCTATTACGGTTCAAGACATTCGCTCTTCTCTATGCTCTCTTCAGTGTGCAATTCATGTCGTGACCTACATGAGGCGACGTCTCCCACAGGTGCTTGACTGTTCGTTGTAAACTCTTAGCGTGGAATAAACGACTAAATCATGTACCGCCCACTGATCAAAACAATGGACATAAACGAGGAGTGCTTTGTTTGCCTTAGAATTACCTCCAATATATAACGACTGTATTTCTCAGACCACCCCCAGCAATCAACTTTTCATGCCCCACGCAACGTGCGGATGTTGAGTCCACGCATGCTTGCGGGAAGGCTTACATGTTCGACGGAAGTGTTATTAATCGCATTTGTGTCAGGGTTGTTGACTGGGAATGTAGAAGCTTTGATCAAACCAACCGAATCGGACGCTTGTTTAAATGCACCGTTAAGTATGCTGTTTGATACGCAACAGAGCAGTCAACCACCATTCGTATCACCTCTGGCTTGTTTGGAGTAAGTTCGAGGAAGTGTGATGCATATAATCACTAGCGCGAAGAATACTTTCGGGAGACATTCCTCATATGATTTTTGCTGAGATGCCCATGGGTTATGGTTGCGCACACAAGTTTTAGGTAGCGGTCTCTGAATCATTAGGTATGCATGTGGAGATACCGCTAACGCATCACGCTATTTGAGGAGGACCACAAAGGCAATTGTGTACATCGCCGCCATGTTGTTTCAGGGCGGAAACTAGTTGGAAACGGCATTTGGGCGCAAAAAGAGATTTTTCAAATTTTTCGTGAAATATTAAAATGCATATTTCTGGACAAATATATAGATTTTATCGAGTATAATAGTTGTGTTGCAATGATAAAAATCGGATATACCTAAAAATTGTTCATATTCGCACTTTTGTTGAGAAAAATGTTTTGTTTTTTTCGATAAAAGCATCATGTTGGCTTTCGTAATCGATTTTGCGTTCTGAAAATGCTTCCATCGGAATTTTCATGATGGAATACATATTCCATTGTCCAGAAACTCTCAACTTTCGTGTGGTTTGGTATATACAAATGAATTTGTAATTTCCGACCACATTGCGTTTACATTGCATTTTACACTAAATATCAAAGTAAATTCCAATGAAAGTTACGCCACCACGTTTGTGGGTTAGTTATATATCCGAATTACATGTTCAGTCTGTTTGCCCATCAGTTTCTCAGGTAGAAAACGGTCGGCGAGAAGTCGATCCCAAAAGCGATTGCACCTAACGTCATTCCTCAGCAAGAGTCCTGAATTCCCTATCTCCTGTCATCACAACACGACTTACCGCACACTTTCCGATGTTATTTACATCCGATAATGGCAAAATCCTCAGACTTCCAATTGTTGTCTCCTCATATCACCTGCTTTCGAAATGATCTTAACAACTGTGTCAAACAACATCCTGTAAAGTGTAAATTGATGTAACAGCGCGGTCTTTTCAATCACATTTTGGGTAAAATCAGGACTATTTTAGAGACATGTGCGTCGAACTTTTTTCATAAGCCGACACTTCTTTCAGATCCTTCTTACCAGTTTATTTCCACAGTCGGCGTGAAGTACTACTATTACGTCCATTGTTTTATGTTACGTCGATCGATCGCGCTCAACCGAGCATATTTCTCATAGTTGCTTTAAGAAGCATATCATTATTATTACTAAGTTGTGTAACCTGGAACAAACGCGTGAAACGCCATCGCCGACAAATGTTAAACACAACCAGAAGATTTATCGGTTTCGCAACGTTTTAACCCTCTCGGATAGTCTTTAGCAGGCCATTTGAATGGGAAAATCTACAGTTCAAAGGCTCCAAGTTAAGTAGATATCAACTGACACGTGTCTGTGTGTTGAACAGGCGATGGGTAGATAGGCCACCAGTAAGATATATGGGTTCGTGGTCCACCGTTCCAGCACGTTCAAGCACCCAGGAAATTCAGGATTGTGTTTCAATCATAAATCTGCCAAACTACTTATTAGTAATACAATTTCAATGCTCAACAGTGGCGTTGGTGGATTCCAGCGTGAACTGTTTGAGAAATCCTGCCAGGGCAGTCGGTCCACTGGATCATTTGGTGGATTCCATATGAGACAGTGGAACGGGTGGGTAACCGAGTCCAAATGTGAAATTTCCGAGCTCCTGGATGTGGCTTCGTAGCTCAGCTGGTAGAGCGCTTGCCGCGTTGAGGCATGGTGTTTCTGTCGCTGGTTCGAATCCAGCCGAAGCCCTGACTTTTCACAATTGGATCTCATCTAAACTAAGTACCGTGTTTGAGTTGCGTCTTTCGTTAGAACTCGTCATTAGTGCATATCCACTTATAACCTCCGATCCATAAACTGTTATGCAATAAGGAATATCCAGTCAATAAAACACTGTGAATGTCAAAAAGAACGTCGAAGACATGCAGTCATTTTCCAAGCAGCAAGTCAGATCAACATCTGTAACTAATCAATATCAACTTAGTTCAAATTCGCAGGGGTTTTGTGGCGCAAATGTGCATCTCATAACTGCGTGGGAAAACTATTGTTTACGTTATCGTTTAGGGATATTAATACCGTTACTTTTCACTGCCCAACTTTCAGGTGATGGGTTACCAACAGAGCAGCCCATAAATTGACTGGACCTGCTACGGGTGACTTCAGGAAAAGAAACACAAATTAAATGCATCAAGACCTTCGTAGTTAAATCTGATTCTATATCCGTCACGCACAAACACCATCATGGGCGGATGCGGAGACTACCGAACAATGGAATGGGTAGCGTACTGCTACTGCGTAACAGCTAGTTGCTTTGTAACTCAGAACGGTTTGAGCAACACATCACAATTCGATCAACTAAGGAAAGTTTTCTGCATTCCGCTGCAAACGTCCAACGGCATGGTGTAACTGGCCACCATATACTAGTCAAGGAAGACAACGAGCTCATGAACCTAGTGCTGGCGTTCAGCATATGGCCGACAGACTCACTTGCCTTCAGCCCGCTTGCTACAGATTCTGTTGAAAATGTTCACGAAAGTCTAGGGGGTCGCAAAACTAGCGCTGAACACTTAACCAACAGCAGAGAATGCTCTCCGGGGAAGAGACTTCGTTTGGACGAACGATTAGGAACAAAATGATCAGAAATTTTCACATTAGTTTCATTGAAAGTTTGCGCTAATGGGCATGCATGTCCACTTGTCGAATATTCGATCGCAGCCATTCGAAACGGGCGAGAGTGCAGGGGTAGGGGCTGGAGCATCTCCGGCGGATACAGTAGACCGTCTTCACTGTGTACTGCCCGTGCCCCATCTGCTGCACATGGCAGGGTGGATAGGCGAAAATATGCTACTGCCAAACACTCACCCTCATACTGTTCCCCCAACAAGAATCCTCGAGCAGATAATGCTCACTCAAGTTTCAGTAACCTGAAGACCAACCTGAAACAGGCACGGGGACGCAAGACGCTCTGTGTTGGAGCATGGAATGTGCGCACGCTGCTGGATCGATGCAGCGCAACAGGGCGGCCAGAACGGCGCACTGCACTGATCGCGATGGAGTTGCGTCGTTATGGAATCGACATAGCAGCCTTGAGCGAGACAAGGCTTGCGGACCAAGGTAAGTTGCGGGAAGCAGGTGCTGGGTACACCTTCTACTGGATAGGTTACCCGGCAGACGGTGCTCGGGAGCATGGTGTCTGTTTCGCAGTCGCTGATCACATCAATGCTTTGATGATAGGCGAACCGCACGGCATCAGCCCTCGAATGCTGTCTATGCGCCTGCGACTCGGTCGAGGTAAGTGTGCTACATTTCTCAGTGTTTATGGTCCAACTATGTGTCACACTGATGATACAAAGGACCAGTTCTATGATCAGCTGTCCGTCACAATCCGGTCGACACCAGTGAGTGACCGACTGTTTGTTCTGGGTGACTTGAACGCTCGAGTCGGGCGCGACTCAGTAGCTTGGCCGGGAGTCCTCGGACCCTACGGCATTGGTTCAGTCAATGAGAACGGTGATCGTCTGCTCCACCTGTGTGCTACTCACGAGCTGGCTATCACGAACACCCGATTCCAGCTGGATGCGAGCGACATCACGACGTGGACCATCCACGAAGTGGTCATCAACATTTGCTTGACTACGTGATTGTGCGGCAGCGCGACATTAGTGAAGTGCGTATCACGCGAGTGATGCGCGGTGCTGAATGTAGCACAGATCATAGATTGGTCAGGACTAAATTATTTATCCATGTACGCAAGTCTGTTTATTGTAGGTCTTCCGGACAACGCAGAAGTTGGATATCAAACGATTGGAGAACTGTGAGATGAAGACTGTTTTCCAGCGTGCAGTTGCCGCTCGTCTGCACGACGCGCCTTTATCCACTACCCCTGAGGGTATGTGGCAATTCATCAAGGAACGGATCACGACGGCAGCCACCGAGACGATCGGTCTCAAATGCCAGAAACGTCCGGACTGGTTCGACGACAACAACGTGGTTATCGCTGAATTGGTACGAGAGAAGAATGCCGCATTTGCTGCCTCCACAGTGGACCCAGCCAATGAAGCGAAGAAGGCCACGTTCCGGAGTATCCGCCGTCAACTGGCCGAGCGTGTCCGCGGAATCAAGGACAACTGGTGGATGAAGCAGGGCGAGCGAATGCAGGGCTTCGCAGATCGTCGACAACATAAGGAGTTCTACGATTCGCTCAAAGCGATCTTCGGTCCATCGATCCAGTCCACTAAAGCACTGGTAGACATGGACACCGGCTGTTCGTGCACCCAGCCAGAGGACATCATGAAGGTCTGGCGCAAACACTTTGGTAGCCTACTGAACCGTCCTGCTACCATTGATTGGGTGACCGTGAACAGCCTGTCGCAACAGGCCATCAAGCCTTCACTTGCTCTCGCCCGGATTTACTAGAATTGCAGAGAGCGATTGGTCAACTGCGCAACGGAAGGCTGCAGGCGAAGATGGACTGCCGGCTGAGATCCTGAAGAATGGCGGACCGGCGCTGGAACGTGCACTGCTCCAGCTGGTTCACTCCATCTGGGAGCACGAAGTGATGCCGCAAGAATTTAAGGATGCCTTGATCGTACCCTTGTTCAAAGGTAAGGGTAGCAAGCAATGCCCTGACAGCTATCGGGCATAAGTCTGCTGAGCTGCGCAGGCAAGGTGCTTGCCAGAATTCTCCTGAACCGGCTGAATACGGAAGTCTGGAGACCAATGTTCCTGAGGAGCAATGCGGATTCCGGGCGAGTCGGAGTACGATCGACCTGGTGTTCGCTGCTCGACAAATTCAGGAGAAATGCCGGGAACGCAACCAGCCCCTGTATGCTCTCTTCGTGGATTTCACCAAGGCTTTTGATTCCGTGAACCGCGAGGCGTTGTGGACGGTGCTTGGTAAGTTTGGATGTCCAGTGTAAGTTTGTTGATCCATGAACTGAGAAAATTCGTCCCATCGTTTGCATTCCCTATTTTCCCACTAACCTGACACTTGTTCCCACTACCTCACCCACCCGTTTTGTTTTATTGAACTAATGTGTCATTAACTGTCCTTGGCGCGAGTAGCCATTCTTGTCCTGGCTTACTGGCGTGACGGCTGACCTTTGACCTTGCTGGTTCTGTTGAGAAACTGTTGATTTTGCTGGACGAGACTATCGTCGCGAACGATTGAGGTTTGCTTTTGTAATTACTGATGCATTTCTTTAATAGTACCGTAGAAATTGTTGGGTCCAATCTTGTTTTCATTTTGGGGATCCGTTTTGGGCTACGCGTAACTCAACGATCAGACGTGGATCGTTACAGTACTCAATCTGACGAAACTTGGAATTTTGCTGATACCAAGTAATTCCGAACTCATGGAACCCAAGGAAGATTCCGGATGTGACAGGCAAGTCCGCCGTTCTGTAGATGCTGTTTCAGTTTCTGGCTCATACGTTAGTCGTAGATCCACACGCAGTCTTAAGAGTTTGCAGGCTAAGTCTACGTTGTTGCTAGCTGAGCTTAAGGAACGTGAAGTCATAGCGGAAGTCACATTAGAACGTAAGCTGGCCCAGGCTAGAATGGAAGTTGAGAAGGCTAGATTGTTGCTTGATCTAGCTGAAGTTGAAGATGCTCATGTTGACACTGATCCTGAGCGGGAGCATTCAGTTGATCGGGATGCTCAAGTGAAACAATATTTGGAGAACCACAGCGCAAGATTACCTCCAGAATGGAGGTCAATACAGTCCGACGAGCATCCCATCCCAGTCCATCCATCGTACTGTTCTGCCAACAGCCGCTAGTCTTGACCTTCCTGAAGTTGAGTTGTGCTCTTTTGATGGTGACCCCATAGATTACTGGAAGTTCGTTCGGCAAGTTGAGTGTTATGTCGAAGGAAGGTATCAGATGACGCTCAACGGATGTTGTATTTGTTACAGCACCATCGGTGTCGTGCAGAAGAAGCCAGTACATCGGCACAACTGGCAAACGTTACATTCGGTAAGGTTGAGGGTAGTGAGGTCACTATTCTCCTCGGTTGCGACGTGCCCGAGGTGCATTGGCTCCTAGATCAAAGGCTAGGGGTATGTAGACAACCATACTCAGTGACGACTCTATTTGGATGTATGTTGCGCGGACATTTGACTAGTGAATACCGGACGAAGGAGTCCGTCAATTGGCTGTAACGAGACGTTCCTACGTTGGTGGACCGTATTCGTGTCTTATATGATACTGAGCTCAATAATACGTCACCGAATGGCCCCACACTTTCCAGAGAGGATTCGGTGGCTTTGTCACTAATACAGTCGTACGCGTTGGACGCAAACGGGCATTATGAAGTGCCCCTTCCTTGGAAGTGTGAGCACCTCACCTTTCCTAACTGCAAAATGGTTCAGAAACGTTTGTCGTACTTGAAGAGGAGGTTAAAACGTGATGCAGATACGTTCTCAAAGTACGCGAACGTGATACAGCATCACATTGAACGTGAGTATGTTAAAAGGGTCCCACAAGCTCATCTGGATCCAAGCTAACCGCACCGGTAAAACACACCACATCATCCCGTACCAAACTATAAGAAGCCCGAGAAGCTCAGAGTAGTCTTTGACTGCGCGGCTAAATACCTGGGACTGTCCCTGAATGACAGGCTGCATCAGGGCCCTGACTTGACTACAAACCTGGTAGGCGTATTGCTACGATTTCGCATGGAGAAATTGGCACTTTCGGCGGATATCGAAGAGATGTTTCTGCAAGTACGCATCCCCGTTCGTGACCGAGGTATGTTCTGGTTTTTGTGGTGCCCCGAACATGACCTTGCAAGAGATCCAGTAGGTTACAAAATGGCTTTCCATCCCTTCGGCGCTACCTCCTCGCCCTTCTGTGCGAGTTATGCATTACGACGTACCTCTGAGGACTGTGGGTCGACGTATGAAATTTCCATTCGCGAATCAGTTCGGACTAATTTTTATGTTGATGACTGTCTCGTTTCGGTTTCCAACGAGGAGATAGCAAAACGTTTTGTGAGGAGGTTTGTGACACGTTGGCGAAAGGAGGCTTCCGGCTGAGAAACTGGGTTTCGAATGACCGTGAGGTGCTAACATCAATACCGACCTCAGAGCTCTCACCCTCCCTAGTAGATATTGCAGCCAAGTCCCTACCATCACAACGAACTCTCGGTATTCAATGGGACGCTGAAACAGATGAGTTTCGCTTGAGCCTCCAGCTTCCAGACAGAGCGGAGACTAGGAGAGGGATGCTATCCTGTGTCTCCTCGTTATACGATCCTTTAGGCTTTGTCTCGCCATGGCTGCTGCCAGGCAAACGCTTGCTTCAGAAGTTGTGCAAAAGTGGTCTCGGATGGGACGAACCGTTGTGTCTAGAAGATCGCAAAGAGTGGCAAGCCTGGTTGACAAGCTTAAAGGCCCTTGATGACTTCCGAGTTCCACGTTGCATGTTGTTTTCGCAGGCTATTTTGACAGAGCTATCCGAACTGCATATTTTTTGTGATGCCTCGGAAGGGGGTTATGGAGCAGTAGCGTATGGATGCTTTACCTCAAATGAAGGTGCCAGAAACAGTGCACTGCTCTTTAGCAAGGCTAGAGTCGCACCATCGAAAGCGGTGACTATCCCACGACTTGAATTAGTCGCAGCAGTCTTGGCCGTGAAGTTACATGGAATCATCGTTGGCAACTTTGGGCCAGACATTGCGATATTGTTATTTTTGGACCGATTCTATGATTGTCTTCTACTACCTACACAATGTGCCAACTCGGTTCTGCACGTTTGTGGCTAATCGCCTTTCTGTTCACTAGGTCGTGCGACCCAAGCAAATGAGCACGTGAGATCCGAAGAAAATCCGGCTGACTTAGCTTCGCGTCGGATTGACGGGTAGCGTAGTAAGAGGACAAGTGGCCGAAAGGTCCTCAGTTCTTGAGTTGATCTTTTAGGTCATGGCCTCCGAAACCCGACCGTCTCGTTGAGCTCAACGACATCGGACTAAAAAGGACGCCAGCTCACGTCCACTTTGCCGCACAAGCAAACGGCCTGCATAACCTTATTATTCGGTATTCAAGTTGGACTCGATTGCTCAAAGCCATAGTGTGGCTTTCTCGGTTCAAGTGCTACATTCTAAAACTCCATGGCGGGCGCTCGGAATTGATTTTGAAAGCCGGCTCTCTGAGTTTAAAGGAGATCAAAGCGGCAGAAGTAGATTTGATTAGGTCAGTGCAGTCGGAGTGCTTCCCCGAAGAAGTGGCCCTGTTGTCCAGGCTGTCTGGTTGTGATACCCCCTGCTCTCTTCTCAAAGGAGCTCCTTGAAGAAATTGTCTCCCGTCATGACTGAAGGAGTTATACAGGTAGGAGGTCGATTGTCGTTATCAGAGTACAGTTTCGAGATCATGCACCCCATAATTTTGCCTAAGCGCCATCATATCGTTGACCTCATTATAAGATATCATCACGAAGTCGAAGGTCATTCCGGAAGGTCTCATGTGTTGTGTTCGTTAAGGAGGCAATTCTGGATCATACAGGGTGGCGCGGCGGTTAAGCGAATCATTGGATCGTGCTTGGCCTGTCGTCGCCGTTGTGTTACAGTCGGTAAACAACTAATGGCCCCTCTACCATCTGTCAGGGTAAACCCAGCATGGACATCCGTTCACGAACGTGGAGTTAGATTATTTTGGACCCTTTTGTGTGAAGAGGGGCAGGACTTCCGAAAAAGATATGGATGTATATTCACGTGTTTACAATCCCGAGCCGTGCATATCGAAGTAGCCCACTCGTTGAATACCGACTCGTTTATTATGGCCCTGTCACGATTCATCGGACGCAGAGGTAGGCCTGAGGCCATATTTTCTGATAACGGTACCAATTTTGTAGCCGCTGACAAAGAGCTTAGAGGCTGGGTTCGCAACTTAGGTAGCGAGTCCGTCAATGACAAGCTCTCACAAAAGAGAACTCAGTGGCACTTCGAACCCCCGTATGCTAGTCACCGGGGATGGAGTATGGGAGCGATTGATTCGATCTGTCAGATGTATTTTGAGCGCAATCTGCCGAGAGCAACGAACCGATGACGAAACCCTCCTAACTTCATTGGCTGAAGTAGAGCGTATATTAAACAACAGACCATTGGTTCCTGTTGCCGCAGACGGTCCTGACAGCATCGCTCTAACCCCGAATGACTTACTTCTCATGAAGAGCAATACAGGGTTGGCCCCAGAATCCAATCTGGTAGATAGGTACACTAGGTGTTGGAGACAAGCGAATCACATGGTAACTACTTTTTGGAAAAGGTGGTCTCGAGAGTATGTGTCATCGTTGCAAGTGCGCCAGAGGTGGTTGACGAGGCAACGTAATTTTCAGGTGGATGACGTTGTTCTTGTTGTATCCGACGGACTGACTAGAGACCAGTGGTCCCTGGGCCGAGTTACAAAATGTGATGCATACACTGATGAACTAGTCCGTACTGTAGAGGGTTCGCCCGAAGGCAGGTCTATTGAGGAGAGACGTGAGGCGCCTTTGTTTGTTAGAGGGAGCATGACTGTTAGACACTACGGTTCGCGAGATCTCCAACGTATGTCGTGTGGATAGTTATATTAAGTATAGGTAGGTAGGGAGCCAGAACTGTGCAGCACTACCGGTGGTCTGCCAGATGCAGACGAACTCTGGCGTGCGCTGTAAATTTGTTGATCCATGAACTGAGAAAATTCGTCCCCATCGTTTGCATTCCCTATTTTCCCCACTAACCTGACACTTGTTCCCACTACCTCACCCACCCCGTTTTGTTTTTATTGAACTGATGCGTCATTAACTGTCCTTGGCGCGAGTAGCCATTCTTGTCCTGGCTTACTGGCGTGACGGCTGACCTTTGACCTTGCTGGTTCTGTTGAGAAACTGTTGATTTTGCTGGACGAGACTATCGTCGCGAACGATTGAGGTTTGCTTTTGTAATTACTGATGCATTTCTTTAATAGTACCGTAGAAATTGTTGGGTCCAATCTTGTTTTCAATTTGGGGATCCGTTTTTGGGCTACGCGTAACTCAACGATCAGAGAAGTGGATCGTTACATCCAGGATGTTTCGGAAAATCGAAGGACAGTTATCAGATGTAGTAGTTACGGTTACTAAGCCGCCAATGAGCGTAGCGCAATAAGGGATGAACGTGTAAGAACATCCAAGGTTATTTATCGACTGTTCTGCGCAGTTGCGCTCCATCTGATTTGATAAAATAGTTTTCTTGAGAAAAGGTGTGGGTTCGGACAAAAATGGGCTTCCTAATACTTTACTGGCCCAAAGCTCGTCATCGCGTTTAGCGACTCAGATGAAGGGATGTCAGTTTACATTGTCCCAACTGAACCATCCGTCCGAGTCAAGTCGCTCAACCAACTTCCTGCATATCATGAACAGAATTCCTCGCAATATGCAACAGAATTGGGCAGAGTTAGCTGATTCTGTCAAAATTACTGCGTGACAGCCTTATTTCGACGACTTGCCTGAGTTTCCTGAGAGAGGAATTTCAGGTTTTATTAGTCTTTATGACCTACTCATCGTCCGATCAGTCTAAAGCCGCATCAGCGTTAGTGAGACAGCGTAGTTCCATGACGATTCTCGATCAATGCCCCGTGTGTCAACCGTCGTCCGAATGGTAAGTAATCCACACCAATATGCAGTTTGTGTTGATGGCCGTGAGTTGCCAAAGTCCTGGCGTTTTAAAGCTCGTGATTAGA
>LOND01002251.1:52842-67881 GCA_014220965.1 Paragonimus kellicotti | reverse complement strand
CAATCAATGTCAACAGTTGATATACTACTGCCGCTGACGATGATTTACCGTTTCGCACCCTGTGTAGATTTCGTCCAGCCACTCAGCTCGCCAGCGTCGAATGCAGAGCGTTCAACGGATGGACTAACATGAGAGAAAGTGGCTACTAGAAAGTTAAGCTAAACGACATTTCCTTCCAAAATAAGGTATGGACGAGTAACCCAAACGACCGATGCGGTCTTGTTACAGATGCGCTTTGGGCGTTCGAAGCATCATCGAAGAGATTCTCGCATTCCTGACGCAGTGTGACTGCTTCATAGTCGACGGTGTAGTTGTAATTCGATGGCAGTCTGCATTCCAAGAACTTTTGTGTTGCCCTCAAGGAACAGCCAACGGACAGCCATTAACTCTCCTGACGCCAACACCACAGCAAAGTCAGTTCACCAACTTCAACGTTTGGCCAATTCAATATACAAAAAAACGTTTCTGACAACTACACGCACATCACATCATCAGGTTTTGCAGTAAGGTATCAATCATGTTTGTTCGCCGCCTCTATACCAATTCAACGGCCAGGCAGAGCGGTTTGTGGACGGATACAAAAGCGATCTTCGGAAACGACAGATTGGGATAGCGACCACGGAAATGTTTTCGATGCACTGTCAGGCAATTCCAAGTTCGCCACACATCCGGTGATCATACTTCGCTGAAGCACTGTGCATTAGATTCGCTTATTAGCAGACTGACTCCGGCTATCATTCATTGTCAATGACCCGTAATACACCAACGGGGAGCCGTTTCAAACGACAGCACAAAGCGAGATCGCGACAGGTCGAAATAGTTCAGAGAGTCTTGGCACACAACTGCTGAAATCATTTGGACAAACGGATTGTTGGATACGTCGACTTGGCCTTTCGGACAACCTCTCATACTGGACACCAACGCTAGTGACCTGGCTATTGACACTGTACTTTTCCAAAAGTCTGTTAATGGTGAAGTGGTGATTGCCTATGCAAGCCGCCGGCTTGATAAACGAGAAAGACATTACTGCACTACATGTCGCAAGATGTTGGCTTTAGTGTATTTGCTTAAGCACTTCCGTTCCTACTTACTCGGACGACCTTCCAAAGTTCGAACCGATCATCGAGGGCTGCAGTGGCATCGCAACCTCCGGGAACTGGAGGGGCAAGTAGTATGTTGGCTGGAATATCTACAGGATTACGACTTTGAATGTATTTATCGCCCTGGCAGTCATCATGCGAATGAAGCCCTGTCTCGTCTACCTGTAGAAACTGTTAATGCAGTATTATATACATCCTCAGTTGGAGCTAAGTGGGCACACTATCAGCTGAATAACCCGTACATCTCAAACATCTACCGACGACAGCTTGATGGAAATCCCAAACTAGCTGGCTGAGAGATGGAAGACAAATCTCCTGACGAACGCTGCCTATGGTTACATTGAGCAAATTTAAGAGTTATCGATGGTGTGCTGTATTTATTTGACAGGAGCAGTCGAACTACAGATTAACAGTTCTAAGTAGCACAACTGCGAACATTATCCGAGGTGTACATTTAGAACTGGGGCGTGCACGTCAACAAAGAACGGAAGCAGCTGTCCGACATCCATTTTGGTGGCCAAAACTACATGATGATAATGTTCGTAGCTCTGCCAACTGTAGCATCTGTGCACGCACAAAAACCCCTAACGAAACCCCCAGAGCCCCGCTCCAAACGGTTGCAACGACTGGCCCCGACTACCGTGTGAGAGTTGCTGTGATGGGACCATTACCGATGTCCAGGTGGGAAAACAAGTATAGTCTTGTGATTATTGACTATTTTACCAAATGTTATGAGGCCTTTCCGATGCCAAATCAGGAGACTTCTATCATAAAATCTTTGTTCGTTAACCAATGGATCGCTCGTTTCGGTACACCCGTCGTGCTACACTCCGAGCAAGGTGATGCGTTTGGAAGTCGCCTCCTACAGGAAGTATACCGTATGTTGCGTATTCACAAAACGCCGACAACCACCCACCACCAACAAAGTAACGGCCGGGTCGAACGAACCTAATTGTACTATTTACGACAATTATATGCAAAATTATATAGAACGGTATCAGTCGGACCGTTAGGATGAAATCCTATCGCAATGTCTCTTGGCTTCTAGGGCTGCCGCCTATTCGAGCACTGGATACACCCCATTACTACTAACTTTGGGTCATGAGCTACGCCTGCCGGTTGAAGTGCTAACACCACCGGTACTAGCAGAGTCCATAGGATTACCACAGTATGTCAGGAGAGATTGGCGAATGGTTTAGAAGTTGTTTGGAAAACTGCCGCCGAATATCAAGCTAAATCACAACATCACCAGAAAAGCTGCTACGACCGCACATCACACGGACCAATCTACTGCACGGGGGATTACGTTTGATTGTATAGAGCTAAATCATCATTGGAAGCAGCCCACAAATTCCATTGCCCATGGCAAAGCTCATATTCCCAATTGTTCACGTGTTATCACCCACAGTATATGTAATACACGCGATGCTATAAATCCAACGACAGATGTACTTACGGTGCAGTACAACCGGTTAAAGCCAGCCCAAATGCCAGATGAAGCTCAGACCCGGCCCGTGCCAACTGGTAATGTCCCAATTGCAGAGCACACCGTTGAAATTCCAGCTCAAGATGATTGCAGCAACGTTGACAGTATTGAGTCACTGAGGTCAGTGCCTCATTGAGAGGGGGGCCGTGTAACAATAGCGAAACTGTTGCGCGCGTATTTTAAAGCTTCTTCACTATCCATTTCAGATTATCAACCTACGTATTACCCAGCGTGTTCCACACCATATGAACGGTGACATTCTCTTCCCTTGAATGACTTCTTCGAATGATCGTTAGAACTCTCTGGTGACGTGTTATCTCCGAGTGTTGACTTGACGGTGTGCGCGTCACCGCCCCGTCAATTGTGGCCATAAACACACTTACTGTGACTATTCATTCCACATTTTTGTCAGATTTTGAACTGTAATGAAATCGCCCGTGATCCCCATTCTGTTCTTAAGTTGCGATTCATTGTGAATGCATTTAATGACGCGGGGCAGTGAAAGTCGTAAGGACGCTGCCTAGCTGATGACGCCTTACTTTCACCTACAGCTTCGTTGTTTGTCTGCAAAATGTAGGCACCCTGATGCTGAATGTTTTAATATAGACGTAGAGTTTCTTTAGCAGTTAAGATCCTTTCCCATCCATTTTTCTCTCTCTTCTTATACAGGGTTTGCCTTTTTTTCTTTTCCGGTTTTGTGGCAATTAAGCATCAGTGTGAACCATTGGAGGTATTGCTGTCTATAAGGGTGATGTTGATGGTCTCTGAATGTAAACATTATCGTGAAGTTATATGACAAAAGCTAGGAACCGTCGGTTCACCAGATGCTTAAAAGATCAGTTCACGGTATCATGTTAAAGATAGTCGTTGATGAAACGTAAGAGATACAGCAGTCACAAAAAATACGTTAGTTTGCAATAAACTGTTAACAATTGGGTCAAATGATCTACAGTCAAAGCACAGGTACAAGTTCATTTAGAAAATTACCGAGAACCCTAAAAATGAACTATCACAATACTGGAAAGGACAAGACATGTGCGCCACATAATGATTCCCGGATGATAAGCCTCCATCGAGCGGTTTACATAACTCTACTGCATTATTTTCACAAGAATGTGTCAGGGTAGAAAATGAAACTTTGCAACTAACGCTTTACATCTTAAATTTAAATTCTAGAGATTTTTGTTCTTAGCCGTGTAAAGCCATGTATAAAAACTAAGCCGTCTGCACAGCTTGAAGTACAACTCATTGGTTGAACAATATTGCAAACATTGATCATACTGATTGTTTTGTGAACTCCGTGCTATCAAGGTTGACATATCTGTCCAGAAATTTATAGAACTAATGATAAAGGTAATTTTAAAAAAACACATCCGATACAATCTTTCATTGCACATTAATATTATACCTCTACAAACACACAGTCGCCTGTGAATTGATCATGGTTGAGTTGAACCTTAGTAACTTTATGGCACAGAACGGAGTACACACAATCAGTAGCATTGATAACAAGCGGAGAGCGCAGAAAAAATCATTGACATTGATGCCGTCGAAGAGTACAAAAAAGTGATTCTACAACTGTCTACAGTATTTACGCAGAAAAATCTGGACAAAATGTGTGAGTCTGGACACAGAACATAGAGATGGATTATCCCTTCGTCGTTACCACTGAGCTTCCGGTAGTAGGATGTTAGCATACGACCACACCCGTTCTCTCGATTGTTCTCGTCTAGGTTTCGTCTACTTACTAGTATATAGGCCAGCTTTAAAAGTGGTGGTGAATAAACAGACCGGTGTGGATGATGGTGGTTGCAGTTCTCTTAATGTGCAAACCAATTACTGACCATGCGTCCATACTAGTTATTTTGACAGAATTACGACAATACTACCGCGTGCGAAACGGTAAATCATCGTCAGCGGCAGTAGTATATCAACGGTTGACATTGATTGTGAATTGTCGTATATCCATAAGAAATAGTAATGGCGCTCGTCATCCTCGCATCACAAACCTAGTCCCTGCGGTTTAACCAACAATGTCTTAGGAATGCGAAGCAGGAGTGTGGTAGTTTCGGTGACCTACCGGGGACGTGATACACTTTCAGCGAACTGCAGATTGTTATCATGGCATGCACTTTTGTCTGTCTTGCAGTGCTGTGTGTCAGCTAATATTATCCGAACAGTGTCCGATTGTCTATCCGACCAGATTGTTTGTTCTTGTCGTTGGCCTTGCCATAATCTATTTCCCGTGTTGTGTTGCGTGACTCTTGCAATACCTCTCCGTTGTCCCCGACCCAGCCAGTGTGAGGTGACTTGTAATCTTGCTTAAAAATCAATAAAACCAATTGACCGCCTTTGGTTCTCTGCTCTCGTAGTGACTGATGTATTTTCGTGTCCCCTATTGTTTTCACTCTTTTGCAGACTTTCTCGTTGTTGGACAGCACTTTGGACGTGAATTCCCTTAAAAATGTAGATATGGTTATCGAGGCCGTTTTCGAAGACATCGCTCTGAAACATCGTGTGGTTAAAGAAGTTGAGGCTGTGTTACCTCCACACGCAATCTTTGCAACCAACACTTCTGCTCTACCTCTCCATCGTATCGCTGAAGCCAGCAAACGACCCGATAAGGTTGGTCACCTTAGCAGTGGGTCCGATAACCGATCAAATTATTACATACTGCAATGTTATGCACAAATCTAATGTCAGGCTGAGTATCAAGTGCCCATTGTACATATTGTAATAATTTTTAACATGATCTGCTGTTTTATCCTTGTAAACTTTCGCCCATTGGTTTTTGTTCTAGTTCATTGGTATGCATTACTTCTCCCCGGTGGACAAAATGGAACTGTTGGAGGTCATTGTCACAGACAAAACGTCACCGGACACTTTAGGTGAGCTTCCGATTTTTGTTATATTGTATTCAGCTAGTGCATAATTCACTTTTGGATGGTCTACTTTGACCCCGTTGTCCATACCTGGGTAGGTTAGATTATTGTCATTATCGTCGTCATCAAATAAACCAATATATCAGTGGTTCGCACTGATGCCTAAAGTGGCATGCAACCATGAGGAAAATGGCAAGCTCTGGACAGCCAGGAAAAAAGATACAAAGCATAGAGAAGCAAACCATTAAAAACGTCTATATTCAAACATTCAACGTCAAGGTGTCTACATTTTGCAACCAGATAACCCAGTAAGACGTCCCCAGCCTGACAGCTTCCTTATGACTGGCATTGCCCTGCGTCATTAACAACGCTCACTTCACAGACAAGCTCGGTCAAACAACGACAGCATTCACGCCACTGAGCTCGATTAGCCGCCATCTCACCTAACGTCTCAAGCCACCGACTCTGTGAGTCGCGAGGCCCCAGCCTGGGGAGACGAACTCGACTGACAGTGGTCAACTCCTTGTCCAGGCCAGGTCATCATCTGTCCACCTCGCACCTTACGCCAGTCGGCCGCAGCGTCGGCAAAGAGTGCTCGGTGTGGCAGACGACTAGCTGGCATCCTTAGTACATGACCTAACCATCTAAGTCTGTGTAATGTAAGGATTGAACAAACAAAGGACTCTCTTGGTAGTCACCATCAAATATCCGCTTCTTAACCTCTTCGCTACTCACTCATTGGTGCCATCATGTGAACGCAGACATCGGTGGTCAAATACCTGAAGACGGTTCACGTCTTCTACCCTGAGCGGCCAAGTTTCGCTGCCGTGAAGTAATACAGCCCTCACTGTCGCCTTATATACGCGACCCTTAAGCCTCAGAGAGATACCTCTCTGTCACCAGAGGTGCCCCAGATTAGCAAATACCGCTCTAGCCTTAGCTTCCATTTCGTTGCCTCTACCTCCACCACTGCTGATACAAATTATCGAATACAAAACCGGTCAATACTTTCCATAACACTGTTATCCGATATTGAATCTACTCATGCACAGTAATGTTGGGGAAACACTACATTTTGAGGCTGCAAAGCGCATTCCAAAACACTTCACAAGGCGCGAACTAGTGTCTAGCGTTGTCTGTGTTGCTTGATACCTGTCAACCAACAACATCATGTCGTCAGCACAATTGAGGTCAGTCAGTTTTCTACTGAATAGGATATCCCCGCCGACATCTTGTGAATGGAGCAGACAGTCCACCATTATATTAGTGTAGGTTGAACTTGAAGAAAAATGATAATAGTGTACAGCAATATTGATGCTGAATTTATCAGTCACGTCACCTTAAACCCCAATCTGAGCTGAGGTGTGGGATTATGGTGCTAGCACTACGTATGACACTATTCCAAAATTTGGTGGACCAGAGATTTGATCAATACTTCCTCCTCCAGGACATAACCCTCCCTGTTCTTCCCTACTGTCTGCTCCTCGAGCCGCACTGGGTCAACGAAATATAATGGAACCCAAGATCGTTACCCCTTTTTTGGATGTGCGAGTTATTATCGGGTAACCCTGGCATAGAGGAATGTGTTTCGTCGTCGACACTGGTTGAATCCAAATCAAGTTCTCTACTGATTCCTGTTCTACAGCACAAGGTCGTTTTGACGGTTGGCAATTTGATCCCATCTAAATTACCCAATCTGCTACACTTGTTACGAATCCTGTAATTTCAGTACTCAGCAGTGATGTTGATGGACTCCAGGTTGAACTGTTTGAGAACGTGCTTGTGCTATCAATCCACTAAATCCTTTGGTGGATTCCATATGACTCAGTAGGTTGGGCTGTTATTTGAGTTCAACTGTGGTATTCCTGAGCTCCAGCCAGAGTCTACCGTTTTCGTAATTGGGTTCCATCTAAATTATGAAATCTGCTACTCAGCTTATAAGTAATATATTGTGTAGCTTACTTGTGCTTTACCTACTCTTGACCTCCTCGTTGACGGTGTGTTTTGAATGCTTTGATGACTTCTCCATCCGAGATTGTCAGCACATTGACGGTCACATTCGTCGCAACGCCATAAAGTCATGTCACCACTACCTACGACGTGTGTAGTTGCTTTACGTACTGCACACTTGAATCCACTGTCGCTCATTGAACCTTTGATCGCTCGTCCGGATTATACTTCTCCAGATATTTCGGCTCAGAACTAAGTCCTCTTGAGAGCTAACATCGCTGTTACAACGCAAAATACTTATTTGGAAAACATTAGTATCGCAGCTTCCGACCGCCAGGATTTCGTCTACCTGCTTTCAATTGCCTGTACAACAGCTACTTCGGAATCCGTTCGTCGCTCATTCTATGGACGTGTCCTAGACAATGAGGCTGATTGAACATCAGTATGACTCGGATCCCGTCCGTCTCCGCTTGCCGAAATTTCTTAGTATTTGTAACCGTGCCCAACCACTGAATGCTCAAGACGCTTCTTGGACATTACAAGTGGAAGTGGCTCAGATACCGCACTTTCCACGGATACACTTTCCAGGTCACTGCTACCTAGATAGTGCTTTTGGGTGGAAGTTTGGTGTTCATCTTGGGGCTGCGGTTTTCCCGGATACATCTTTCATGACGTCCGAAAGCAACGCCGCGTGAGGTTGTAACTCGCAGTCCACGGACAGCTTTGTCGAATCCAAATAGCAGAAGTCTGGAGCTGTCCATAGTGTCTTCACTGGTGCTGATTCCGGAAAATGCCAGAGAGGAAACTGTCATGCCCGTGTTAATATCAAAACAACATTTGACTGCTCCGGTCGCGAAAGCCATGGTCTTTTGCTGAAGTTCCTCTTCGCAAATGACTTACCGTCATCTGCAACAAACAACGTGCACACGGTAGAACTACGTAGCCCACTCAGGACACCGAAACGTCAAATATTCAGCGAGCGGTCGTCTATGTGATATTGGACTTCAGTGTCGTCCTCCGAGTTCTGAAGAGCAGCTGTCAGAATTAAAGTTAAAAATAAATTAAATAGGGTTGGGGCTAAGACACAATCTTGCTTCACGCCAGTAATGATGTCACAGTCCCCAGAGGTCGATCTACATGGTTGCACTATCACCTTCTCACCCACATACCACTTTTCAGTCAAATAACGAGATTTCTTGGACATCCAAACTTACCAAGCACCGTCCACAACGCCTCGCGGCTCACGGAATCAAAGCCTTGGTGAAATCCACGAAGAGAGCATACAGGGGCTGGTTGCGTTCCCAACACTTTTGGGTCTGTCGAGCAGCGAACACTGTGTCACTGACATTGTAGTTTACCCGAAATCCACGTTGTTCTTTGTGAACATTGGTCTTCAAAACTTCCGCATTGAGTGGGTTCAGTAGGATTCTTGCTAGCACTCTTCAGGCGCAACCCACCAGACTATGCACCGATAACTGTCGGTGCTTTGCTTGTCCCCCTTATCTTTAACGAAACGCACGACCAAAATATTCTTAAATCTTTTGAGAGAGTGTTTCCTACTCGCAGATGAAGTTTACCAACTGGAACAAAACACGTGCCGAAACTAGGCTACCATACTTCAGATGTTTTCCAGGCAACCCATCTTCACCGATAGCCTTTCCATTTTGCCTTTGTCCAATAGCTCTCTGTATCTTCTGATGCGAGAGCGAGCGATGCTTTGACATCTTGTATGACAGGCTACTCTCGGTCGGTCGGGAGTTAACCGGTTTAGTAGGCTCTCACAGTGTTTGGGCTGGACTTTCATGGTGTCCTCTGATTGTGTTCGTAAAACACTAAAGTCTCCGTGAATCTGTGTTTTTGTAGACTGAGTGGATAGGCCAAAAATCTTCTAGACTAAATCATAGAATTCTGTGTTATCGGCGGTCAGCGTAGTCCTGTGTCAACTCATCCTGTTTTTCCACCAATCGTCATCGTCTTTGAGTGAGTTGACGGTGAACAATCCGGAACGTGGCTCTTTTGCTTTCATTGCTTGGGCCCAGTGTAGAAACAACAAACGTCTTATTCCTGTCTCGTATCAGACTCGAAATAACTGCATCATTGTCGTCGAACCAGTCCGGACACATCTGGCGCCGGATACCGGAAGTTCCGATGGTTACTGCTGTGCTCTGTTCCTTGAAGTCTTGTCAAGGGTAGTGGCCAAGAGGGTGTATTTAAGACGTACGGCCGGAGATCCCAAAGATTATATATATATATATATATATATATATATAATTCCCCCTCTTCCTCTCCATCTTACACATTTACGTCCTTCTGAGGATTCAAAATCTGTTTACCTTCTAAGAGTGTTATGCCATCGTTTGTGCAGAACTTTTTGGACAGTTGACAATCAAGCATGCCTATTGCTGTTAACATTCTCATTGTCACATCTTCTGGAAGGAAGTTGAACATAACGTGGTGACTAAAGTTGTTCGCAATTTGCCTTTTGGGAAACGGTCTTTCTACTGGTTCCGCATCGACAAATACTCGGCGATAGCCGACTGGAGAACATTGGCCCAGTTTTATTTTATTCATTGTCGGACAACCGTCAATTTGAACTCAAAGGTGCACATCGACTCAGAGTTTGTTAAATTTGCGCCCTACCTATCGCGAAGCGACTTTTCCTCTAAAAACGTCATCGGTTAAATCAAGTATATGTTTAAAAAGTGGTTTCCTTTAATTCATATTTTCCACGATGCACGCGTATTCAGGAACAAAAATATCAATTCCAAATTGGCAGGACGGGCGTGCGGTGCAGCTATCGTGGGATAATATTTTACCTGTGTCCAAATGCAGTTCCAGTTTTTCATGCTACTCATGATACATCACCTGTCCTCCGAGGATTTTGATGTTGATCGGCTGCAGTTTTTGAAAAGTAACATCCTTTACTGAAATTGGATGCTCACTTTTTCAAATATCGTATGATTTCGATTTCACCTCTACTGCGCTGCCCATTAGCAAAAACAGTGATCTTCTTCTACTTTATGCACAAACAGGTACTTGCCTTATTCGAGAATCTGTACCTATTTTTTGTGCGGTTTCCTTCGCTTTTTTCGTGCAGCAATGCTTCTGTGACCAGCAGTTCATTTTGACCGACCTTTAGAACCAACTTATACTATTGATGTTATGGAATTACTCCCACGTAGATGTATTATCTTTCCTCTGTCTAAGGCTTCACGCATTCATTTTTTTACAACCCCTTCACGTTTCCCAGTTATTTGCATTTGTTTATACCCCGCCAACACAGTATTCGACTGCAATTGTCCCGTCGATAACCTTTTCTTTGTTTGTTGCTCATTCTGATGACAAAAACAGCTACCGTCTACGTACTCATTTCCAAATTATAACTGTTTGATCGTTATGGAATGCACATCTTGTTGACAAGATGCCGTTTCCGCTCGTAGGAATTGTCCCTTCCAGGTGTGTCTTACGAGTGGGAATGGTGAGTTCCTTTGGGAAAAAAATCGAGGCTATCTGAGTCGGCCGCTCCATATACCTTTCTTCGTCCAAACCACAATTCCTGTGACGTTACGTTTTGTGGTCTAGGTATACCGCCGGTGACCTCTGATCAGTCTGGGTATCAAAAATCTGCCACCGTTTGACCTACATGTGCTTGACAATTCATGCACACCCTGGTTTAGTCTACAAGCTCTGGTTATTTTCTGGCCGTTTTTTGGCAGTGGTAGTAGCTTGAAAACCTGGTTTTTTGTTCAACCATGGACTGATTGATTAGTGTCAACCGTTGCTGCGTTAAACTGCACTTCAAATTCTACTGTTTTATTGCTAGTGCTATTCGGTTAGATGGAAATGTGCTTGTGGATAATCAATAATTTTATATCGTTGATAGCGTTTTACTCCTGATTTAGCAGCTTCTTTCCTCCCGGTGATGATTAATCAGTGAGTTAATAAATGAATCTAAAGTTGTAAGTCACAAATCAATCGTTTGAGAACAGAGATCAACGTTGTTTTGTGTTAGCGGTGAGGATCAGTTAAAAGCATATGAAAGCAATGACAAAAATGAACTCATTACAGTTAGTCAGGTAGGTTTATCAAAAGTTGACTTGATTCCGAGAAAAGTGAAACTATGGCATTAATTAAGCTAAAATATTACGATGATATTAGTCCATTCAACCATCTACTCAAAGCTGTTCGATCGGTCCGAGACCGGCCGCTGTGCATCAGGTAGATCAGAACGGTCGACCATGTTTACATGCTTGGAACTGGTTGTCCCGCTTGACGCTACCGCTAAAAAGTTAGTTCAATCAATTCAAAGGTTTTAGGATAGTTTCAGCTTTACGCTACTAACATTTTGGCGGTTGTTCACGTTAGGCTGAATCGCTTCATATGAATGTGGTACTACAGAGTCCGTTGACGTTCTCATAACCACTTCTTCATTTTCAAATAGAATCTCGTACTGTGTACGAAAACGTTCATCTCTAACCGTACAGATATCCCGATCACCGTTTAAGGTGTAATTGGCTATCTTCCCTCCATTAACATAGTGTGAACTAGTGGTAGTCGCTTTGGCTTCGGCCACATTAGCAAAAAGTTACGTGACTTTAGTAACTTATTTAATTTTGTTTGCATGTAATCATGCTAATCCTTGATAGTACATCCTGATTTTCCCGACATTCCGAGGTATTTAACGAACTTCGGAAAGCGATCGCATCTATAATTTATCTGATGTACCCGTGCAGTTTATTAATTTTGAGCAAAGCGTCGAACAGGGTAGTTGAAATTGATTTACGATTCGTATTACCACTTTCCGTACTGTAGTTCATTTGATTTTAAAGTTTTCACGTTGTCGCATTTCATAACACAACCCTGTCGTTTCGATATCAGGACGGCCGTCAAGCGTTGGTTGTTTCTGCCGCTTATTTCACATTAAGTTTGCTCATTTAGTTGTTCGAATTGTTCCGTGCCATTGACCCATAACATCTATCCGCTAGTGGATGGTACAACTGTCCAAGACATGGTCAAAGTTGAATCGCTAGGCTGAACATTTTGAGGAACGATTTGACTAACATACCACATGTCTCTAACGTGTTGTCCTTGTCAGTAGATTCAGAATTACTCCCGCAAGCTGCGGCCATCAACTTCATCTTAGCCTTCAAGTGCAATCAGATTGCTGGCTCAGGTGATCTCGTGTCGACATTTCAAAGGTTGTACAGCATTAGTGAAGACTTCGATTAATTTGTTTCAACCAATGTGAATGATTGCGGTCTTCCCTCAAATTGGCATCAATCGATGATAACCAACATGGAAATCGGGGGTCTTACGAAAAGCACGAAAGTCTTCTCTTGGATCTAGTCATAACCAAGTTTTTGGCTCCTCTTGTACTCCGTAGATTCACCGCAGCCCAGGAAGCGTACATTGGGAAAGGAAACGCAGGATTTCATCCGGGGCTATGATATACAGACTAGATTTTACACTTGGTCAAATTCTGAAACAGCGTCCTACGTATTGCCACCCATTTCCTTGCATCAGCTCAGGTTAGTGTCCACGGTAACATCACTGAGTTTCAGTACTTACGACCACGTACATCAAGGCTGTCCATTTTCACTAATGTGATCATAGATAAAACTATTTGGGACTGTCTACAGCACTCATGGTTTGAGCAGAATCCTCTTACCTAGTGAGGTGTATGGTGCTTACGATACCGATAACAAGGTATCGTTTTTGATAATTTCCTGATAGCGCATAACCTTGGCTACTATTTCACATCCTATCGTATACTCGACGGCGCGCTTTACAATCTCAACGTGTAAAGTGCTTCCGCAAGACCAAAGTGAGGATAAAATTATACAGGTTGTTGACCTGTTCGTTAGATGGCCACTTCGGTTGCGACCGTTTTATCAGGAATGACTAAAAAATCACGTTTCTTGAGGTGGTCGGTGACACCACTTGTTTCAGCAATGATATATCCTAGGTGTGATATTCAGAGGGACGAAGTGTACTCCAGACAGCGCATGAACCGTAGATGTTCGTTGATCGATTGCATGGGCGTAGTGAATAAGAGTCAATGCACCAACTCGTGTTTCTATCCGCCGTAAGATTGTCTGCTGCTCCTCATTTCTCTTATTGTACTAGACAAGACAACACCCAGTTAAGATGTCGCATATTACAAGCATGTGGTTGCTTCAAGAGACTAGGGTTTTGGATTGATCTTATTGCAATCCTTAGCTTGTAAGGCACACAGCTGGATGACCCAGTTGGCGACTGCTTGAAGCGAATGTGTAGTTCCAGCGTGCTACAGCCCGTTGCTGGATGTATGCTCAACCGATATGTCGATATGCTAAAGCCGGTAAATTAGAACGTGCTATAGTAATCTATAGAATTGTGGTACACAGAGCGACGGCGTACTTTTGTCGCGGCCGTTTTTTGTATTACTATTTTTATGAAGGTCATTCGAACAAATAAAATAATGAAATTTTTTCGTTTGCTGTGAAAATTGATTACTGCCGGTTTACCATTACAAAATATTTGTACTGCTGTGAAAGGTTGGTAAGGGTTTACATTTGATGGTTCCACACGTGGACATTAACAGACCGTTGTGGATTGTCATGTATTGTTCACATCGTAACGAATATCGCATTTCAGCGTCCGCAATGAATGTGGGTTTACGCCAAGGCAAAGTGGTGATTGTTGTCAAAGATGGTCCAGGATTCTACACCACTCGCCTTCTGGGTCCGATGTTATCCGAATCCATTCTTCTCCTACAAGAGGGCGTTCCTGCGACTGAATTAGACAACGCATGCAAGGCGTTCGGGTGGCCAGTTGGAATGGCTACTCTAGCGGACGAGGTTGGCGTTGATGTAGCCCTTCACGTTGCAAGTTGCTTGTCCACCGCATTTCCTACGAGAGTAGTGGTAAGCGCGGATTCCCATCCTATTTCTCAGTTGACCTCTGCCGGTTGGTGTCCGGTCATATGCTGGTCGTTCTTATAGATATCTACCATATGATTTTGTCAATCTTTACACAGTATCTTCTGTTCAAAATCCTGTGTGATTGATGGAGAACCAACCCATCAGCATGCAGTAAATCCAGTCCTATTACTCTCCAGAAGGTCCCATTAAGCGTTTAAACCAATTGGGTTTCTGACCTAATTCAGCATGAGTTTTTGTTCAATCCCCATCGCCATAGGCATCTGAAAGACAGATTGACACATTTTGCGGCCACTGTTTGTGCGCACGTATCAAGTCTCATAAACGTGAACTTCGTCTATCAGAGCCAAAGCATGAATTTTTTTAATGTTTGATTGTTTCCGTTCGTTTGGCTTATCAAATTGCTTGTTTAGGGTAGTGATATGTGTGTGCTGACCGTTGACAAGATCATCCGTGTACGGCTGCACAATCCTCAACTAGAGGTTCATGCGGACGCTGAACCTATGCATGCCTACTCTCGAGGTGACAGTCTCATAATTGTTCGGAATAATACACCCTCCGTTCGCCAATTTTCTAACTCATCCTGACAATTACCACCATATACATAATGTAACAATTTGACTTGTAGTCGTAAAGAAGAGGTTTTTTCTTATTACTTCATGTTACATTTCTACTCAGAGGAGTACCCGCTCCGACAGTCT
>LOND01002251.1:37336-52742 GCA_014220965.1 Paragonimus kellicotti | reverse complement strand
TGCACATCGACTCAGAGTTTGTTAAATTTGCGCCCTACCTATCGCGAAGCGACTTTTCCTCTAAAAACGTCATCGGTTAAATCAAGTATATGTTTAAAAAGTGGTTTCCTTTAATTCATATTTTCCACGATGCACGCGTATTCAGGAACGAAAAATATCGATTCCAAATTGGCAGGACGGGCGTGCGGTGCAGCTATCGTGGGATAATATTTTACCTGTGTCCAAATGCATTCCAGTTTTTCATGCTACTCATGATACATCACCTGTCCTCCGAGGATTTTGATGTTGATCGGCTGCAGTTTTTGAAAAGTAACATCCTTTACTGAAATTGGATGTTCACTTTTTCAAATATCGTATGATTTCGATTTCACCTCCTACTGCGCTGCCCATTAGCAAAAACGGTGATCTTCTTACCAAACGGTACTTGCCTGAGAATCTGTACCCATTTTTGTGTGGTTTTCCTTCGCTTTTTTCGTGCAGCAATGCTTCTGTGACCAGCAGTTCATTTTGACCGACCTTTAGAACCAACTTATACTATTGATGTTATGGAATTACTCCCACGTAGATGTATTATCTTTCCTCTGTCTAAGGCTTCACGCATTCATTTTTTTACAACCCCTTCACGTTTCCCAGTTATTTGCATTTGGTTTATACCCTGCCAACACAGTATTCGACTGCAAGTGTCCCGTCGATAACCTTTTCTTTGTTTGTTGCTCATTCTGATGACAAAAACAGCTACCGTCTACGTACTCATTTCCAAATTATAACTGTTTGATCGTTATGGAATGCACATCTTGTTGACAAGATGCCGTTTCCGCTCGTAGGAATTGTCCCTTCCAGGTGTGTCTTACGAGTGGGAATGGTGAGTTCCTTTGGGAAAAAAATCGAGGCTATCTGAGTCGGCCGCTCCATATACCTTTCTTCGTCCAAACCACAATTCCTGTGACGTTACGTTTTGTGGTCTAGGTATACCGCCGGTGACCTCTGATCAGTCTGGGTATCAAAAATCTGCCACCGTTTGACCTACATGTGCTTGACAATTCATGCACACCCTGGTTTAGTCTACAAGCTCTGGTTATTTTCTGGCCGTTTTTTGGCAGTGGTAGTAGCTTGAAAACCTGATTTTTTGTTCAACCATGACTGATTGATTAGTGTCAACCGTTGCTGCGTTAAACTGCACTTCAAATTCTACTGTTTTATTGCTAGTGCTATTCGGTTAGATGGAATGTGCTTGTGGATAATCAATAATTTTATCCTGTTGATAGCGTTTTACTCCTGATTTAGCAGCTTCTTTCCTCCCGGTGATGATTAATCAGTGAGTTAATAAATGAATCTAAAGTTGTAAGTCACAAATCAATCGTTTGAGAACAGAGATCAACGTTGTTTTGTGTTAGCGGTGAGGATCAGTTAAAAGCATATGAAAGCAATGACAAAAATGAACTCATTACAGTTAGTCAGGTAGGTTTATCAAAAGTTGACTTGATTCCTGAGAAAAGTGAAACTATGGCATTAATTAAGCTAAAATATTCGATGATATTAGTCCATTCAACCATCTACTCAAAGCTGTTCGATCGGTCCGAGACCGGCCGCTGTGCATCAGGTAGATCAGAACGGTCGACTATGTTTACATGCTTGGAACTGGTTGTCCCGCTTGACGCTACCGCCAAAAATTAGTTCAATCAATTCAAAGGTTTTAGGATAGTTTCAGCTTTACGCTACTAACATTTTGGCGGTTGTTCACGTTAGGCTGAATCGCTTCATATGAATGTGGTACTACAGAGTCCGTTGACGTTCTCATAACCACTTCTTCATTTTCAAATAGAATCTCGTACTGTGTACGAAAACGTTCATCTCTAACCGTACAGATATCCCGATCACCGTTTAAGGTGTAATTGGCTATCTTCCCTCCATTAACATAGTGTGAACTAGTGGTAGTCGCTTTGGCTTCGGCCACATTAGCAAAAAGTTACGTGACTTTAGTAACTTATTTAATTTTGTTTGCATGTAATCATGCTAATCCTTGATAGTACATCCTGATTTTCCCGACATTCCGAGGTATTTAACGAACTTCGGAAAGCGATCGCATCTATAATTTATCTGATGTACCCGTGCAGTTTATTAATTTTGAGCAAAGCGTCGAACAGGGTAGTTGAAATTGATTTACGATTCGTATTACCACTTTCCGTACTGTAGTTCATTTGATTTTAAAGTTTTCACGTTGTCGCATTTCATAACACAACCCTGTCGTTTCGATATCAGGACGGCCGTCAAGCGTTGGTTGTTTCTGCCGCTTATTTCACATTAAGTTTGCTCATTTAGTTGTTCGAATTGTTCCGTGCCATTGACCCATAACATCTATCCGCTAGTGGATGGTACAACTGTCCAAGACATGGTCAAAGTTGAATCGCTAGCTGAACATTTTGAGGAACGATTTGACTAACATACCACATGTCTCTAACGTGTTGTCCTTGTCAGTAGATTCAGAATTACTCCCGCAAGCTGCGGCCATCAACTTCATCTTAGCCTTCAAGTGCAATCAGATTGCTGGCTCAGGTGATCTCGTGTCGACATTTCAAAGGTTGTACAGCATTAGTGAAGACTTCGATTAATTTGTTTCAACCAATGTGAATGATTGCGGTCTTCCCTCAAATTGGCATCAATCGATGATAACCAACATGGAAATCGGGGGTCTTACGAAAAGCACGAAAGTCTTCTCTTGGATCTAGTCATAACCAAGTTTTTGGCTCCTCTTGTACTCCGTAGATTCACCGCAGCCCAGGAAGCGTACATTGGGAAAGGAAACGCAGGATTTCATCCGGGGCTATGATATACAGACTAGATTTTTACACTTGGTCAAATTCTGAAACAGCGTCCTACGTATTGCCACCCATTTCCTTGCATCAGCTCAGGTTAGTGTCCACGGTAACATCACTGAGTTTCAGTACTTACGACCACGTACATCAAGGCTGTCCATTTTCACTAATGTGATCATAGATAAAACTATTTGGGACTGTCTACAGCACTCATGGTTTGAGCAGAATCCTCTTACCTAGTGAGGTGTATGGTGCTTACGATACCGATAACAAGGTATCGTTTTTGATAATTTCCTGATAGCGCATAACCTTGGCTACTATTTCACATCCTATCGTATACTCGACGGCGCGCTTTACAATCTCAACGTGTAAAGTGCTTCCGCAAGACCAAAGTGAGGATAAAATTATACAGGTTGTTGACCTGTTCGTTAGATGGCCACTTCGGTTGCGACCGTTTTATCAGGAATGACTAAAAAATCACGTTTCTTGAGGTGGTCGGTGACACCACTTGTTTCAGCAATGATATATCCTAGGTGTGACATTCAGAGGGACGAAGTGTACTCCAGACAGCGCATGAACCGTAGATGTTCGTTGATCGATTGCATGGGCGTAGTGAATAAGAGTCAATGCACCAACTCGTGTTTCTATCCGCCGTAAGATTGTCTGCTGCTCCTCATTTCTCTTATTGTACTAGACAAGACAACACCCAGTTAAGATGTCGCATATTACAAGCATGTGGTTGCTTCAAGAGACTAGGGTTTTGGATTGATCTTATTGCAATCCTTAGCTTGTAAGGCACACAGCTGGATGACCCAGTTGGCGACTGCTTGAAGCGAATGTGTAGTTCCAGCGTGCTACAGCCCGTTGCTGGATGTATGCTCAACCGATATGTCGATATGCTAAAGCCGGTAAATTAGAACGTGCTATAGTAATCTATAGAATTGTGGTACACAGAGCGACGGCGTACTTTTGTCGCGGCCGTTTTTTGTATTACTATTTTTATGAAGGTCATTCGAACAAATAAAATAATGAAATTTTTTCGTTTGCTGTGAAAATTGATTACTGCCGGTTTACCATTACAAAATATTTGTACTGCTGTGAAAGGTTGGTAAGGGTTTACATTTGATGGTTCCACACGTGGACATTAACAGACCGTTGTGGATTGTCATGTATTGTTCACATCGTAACGAATATCGCATTTCAGCGTCCGCAATGAATGTGGGTTTACGCCAAGGCAAAGTGGTGATTGTTGTCAAAGATGGTCCAGGATTCTACACCACTCGCCTTCTGGGTCCGATGTTATCCGAATCCATTCTTCTCCTACAAGAGGGCGTTCCTGCGACTGAATTAGACAACGCATGCAAGGCGTTCGGGTGGCCAGTTGGAATGGCTACTCTAGCGGACGAGGTTGGCGTTGATGTAGCCCTTCACGTTGCAAGTTGCTTGTCCACCGCATTTCCTACGAGAGTAGTGGTAAGCGCGGATTCCCATCCTATTTCTCAGTTGACCTCTGCCGGTTGGTGTCCGGTCATATGCTGGTCGTTCTTATAGATATCTACCATATGATTTTGTCAATCTTTACACAGTATCTTCTGTTCAAAATCCTGTGTGATTGATGGAGAACCAACCCATCAGCATGCAGTAAATCCAGTCCTATTACTCTCCAGAAGGTCCCATTAAGCGTTTAAACCAATTGGGTTTCTGACCTAATTCAGCATGAGTTTTTGTTCAATCCCCATCGCCATAGGCATCTGAAAGACAGATTGACACATTTTGCGGCCACTGTTTGTGCGCACGTATCAAGTCTCATAAACGTGAACTTCGTCTATCAGAGCCAAGCATGAATTTTTTTAATGTTTGGTTGTTTCCGTTCGTTTGGCTTATCAAATTGCTTGTTTAGGGTAGTGATATGTGTGTGCTGACCGTTGACAAGATCATCCGTGTACGGCTGCACAATCCTCAACTAGAGGTTCATGCGGACGCTGAACCTATGCATGCCTACTCTCGAGGTGACAGTCTCATAATTGTTCGGAATAATACACCCTCCGTTCGCCAATTTTCTAACTCATCCTGACAATTACCACCATATACATAATGTAACAATTTGACTTGTAGTCGTAAAGAAAGGTTTTTTCTTATTACTTCATGTTACATTTCTACTCAGAGGAGTACCCGCTCCGACAGTCTTCCTCTCGTAAAGCATCGTTATCTAAGGAATTTATATGTATATGCTTAAAGTGCATCAAAGTGGATATCTACTTGTGCAACAGAAAATGACCTTTCCAAACGATGGGACGGTCTGTGTTCTTCGAGCTGTTAGCTTAGTATCCTTATTAGTTTTTTTTTAAAAAAATGTTGGTCAAGTTTTCAGCCAACTACATTCAGACTCTGATTTGAAGCTCACTATCTTCTAATGATGATTTTAGCAATGCTTCTTCTTCACATTTTAAGGGATAATCGCGTTCTCTGGTAACATCCATTTGACATCGCTACCCATACTGCTTTGTTGTAGGGTGGCGACATAAATCTTCTCAAAGACATGGTCACCGCTGGGATGCTGGGTCGCAAATCTGGCAAAGGTATATACGTCTATGCGGATAAGAAGGCGAAGAATCGTTTGGAGAATTCGGAAGCATCCACGATCCTGGAAAAGTACCGTGTAGTTCCGAAAGCCAACAATACCCTAGAGAACATTCAGTATCGATTGTTCACTCGGTTCGTGAATGAAGCGGTGCTTTGCCTCCAAGAAGGCATCCTCATGAACGGCCCAATTGAGGGTGATGTTGGTGCAGTATTTGGCCTAGGATTCCCGCCGTATCTCGGAGGTATGTTCGTCGGATTGGTTGACAAAACAAAATCCTGTTTTTTTCTGAAAGCACTTGTTCTATGGATTACTATCGATGATTTACACTCCGTCAGACGTTTGATATATTGACCGAGTGTAATCCTTGCCAGCATTTTTCTTTTGAATTTGTAACTACAGATTCCCTGCCTATTGATCAGACAGTTAAGCTTACTGGTTTCATCTTCTGGGCACTTAATTACCCAAACCTAATCACACACACCTAAGGTTGGATAAGGATTGATGAACCGCTCCCTCTTAATTTTGAACGAATTTCTTTTAAACTCCTGTTACTACTTCTGCATTCCCGTCCTGGCGGCCTGTAGGATAAGGGCGAGAAGTGACGCCAATCCACGGCATCCGAGATCGTATGAAGAAATCGACCGGAGCTAAAACACAAACTGGGGATTTGGTCGTTACGTACGAAATTTTAACACCGGTAGCGAATGCATCAAGACAAGTGACAAGCATCAGTGGAACCACTTCTCGCTCCATATCTGCACTGCTGTAGCGAGTTCACCCGGTCGGCTGAATTGTGTACGCCGGTTGCCAACACTTCACATTTGCGCAAATCTGTTCAGATGTACATGTCTCCGTGCCACCTTCAGCGCTGTATTCGTCTCGTTCCCAAAAAACCGTTATCCATGTCGGCCACTTCTTGAATGTCTTTTTAAAAACCACTTTCAGCTATGAAATATATACCGTAGTTACAGCGCGAATGTTAACTCCAAATGACGGCCAACCAAAGGGATAGTTTATTTCGGACAACTAAGATAAGAATACGCAAATTTGTTGAACTGCACCCGTGTTGATTTACTTGTGTATGGTAAATCGCTGTCAAGTTGAAATGTGGACCTCACTGACCAAAGCTTGATGTGCTAGATTCTACTGAGTGGTCGCCTTTTTACGATCAGAACTTGCACTTTGGTCAGTCTGTCGACACAAGCCATAAGGAAATTCTTTATTTATCAGTTCTGCGTGTATTGTTGGGAATGCGGTTTACAATATCCTGTTTGATCTCCTGGGAAAAGCTTGCGCTCGCTTTTTTCTTCGCAGTTATATAGCAGCTAAACCTCTGCGGGAGCCGCTGATGTATTGCTTTAGATGATGACAGTGATATGAACGGGCTACTTAGTCGTCTTACTTCAGAATAAAAACACCTTGTTGGTCTGAGCGCGACGCACCGATACTGATGATGAGCTGTTGCAGATGGGCACATCTCACGAATTCTGTATAGCGGGCGGCACGTTTCCGCATAGAAGATGGCAATGCCACATGGAAACTGTCTAGTAAAAGCTTACTTCAGTCGCGAATTGTCATGCAGACCATGCTGAACAAGGTGAGTGACCGGAGCTGGTTTGTATGGAATGCGCTTCGCACCTTCAAGAGTGCAAAGTGTTACTTCAAGACTGGGGCATTCCGACTCCTACTAACACTATCTCGCCAACTTGTAGTATTTGTAATAAGCTATCACCGAAGATAACAAAAGCACGAGTTGCCTTGTCAACCTGTCATCTGTAGTATTGAGAAAACGTCTGATTGTCGTTGAAAGGAAAGGCATATAATGTTTGTGTGCGCTCTCTTGTTCAGCGATCCGGAAACAGCCTGTTCACGACGAAGATATAAGCAGACTTGCTGTATTTGACCATCGTTGTCTCCGCCAATTAGCCCACATTAAGTGGACTGATCGCGTGAGCAATACGGCAGTTCGCCGGCGCGTATTCCGGAACGCTCGGGATATACGATCAATTGGCCAACTAATCAGGTTGTACTGTCTGCGGTGGCTAAACTGCGTACTCCGCATACAGGCTATTGTACACTGAAACCAGCAACAGTTAGGTAAAACCGCGTGGTGTCTGGCAACGACGTGGTCACGAAATATGAATACTGTTCCATTTAATAAAGTGGATGAATGTCGCATGTCCGATTGGGGTCCTCAAATCGTTGAATAGATAAGCTATCCGAGATGGCGGTGTGCCGCAGTCAATGACGTACCTGTATTCATGCCATTTCTGGTTCTGTCTAGCCTTGTTTCTGTCAGTTTTTCTCTCTTCTTAATACGTTTTTCTTTCGGGTTACTACGCGTCACTGTTGCAATGGGAAGCAGGTCTAGCCACGGTACCTTGTGGTCAGGTTGATAGCGGTTATATATGAATGAATAGTTGGAAGCGGTGGCTCGATTGTCAGTTTTTTGAATTCGACGCATGAAAGTGCTACCACTGAAACTCGCTTCAGCAGGGTGCTCCCGGTCGGGTTCAATGGACGGCGAACACTTTTGATGGAGGACGTTCTCCGATCTGGCGAGTTGTATAAGTCAGTGGTGCTCGTGTTGTGCACCTATTTATGCGCTGATTTAGTCTTCCATTTTCTCACTACATGTTTATCCATTGTCTGCCACTTACTGTAACTAATCTTATCAAGCATATAACATACAAGTTTCGTTGCAGCAGTTCTAACTGTGAGAACAAACAGATTTGCGCTCTGGTCGTGAGTGTATCGACCATGCCGTCAGTTTGCAACAGACATCGTAGCAACGTTCCTTTTCTCTGTCACCGATTATGTACCTAATGGTTAACTATGATTCAATTGCCGGGTATGCTCTCTGGGGCCGTTTCCGTCGCAGATGTCTGGGGGAAATGTGCCCATTTGTTGAAACAGTTGCATGCACCCTCTGAGTGCAAAGCGCGCAATAAACTGTCCTGAGTGTTCTCCACTTCAAATGGCGTTTGGCATATGTCCGGACTCGTCCCTTCACTTCAACTGCGTGATTGATACCATTAGGAGGTTCCGAGGACCTATGAATGATAAACTGACCGATGTAAGGTATGCAAAAGACATTGCTGTGTTATCAGTTCCTTTGCAACCAACGTGCGAACTTTAGTGGACCAGTTAAGTGACATGATGTGTGCACTTCGCACATTCAATTTGTAGTGTTGCTATAGAGTTGAATTGGCCGTGATCATGTCTTTACTAATGAAGGCGGGCCGCCTGAGGACAGCACGTAGTGCGCTACAAACACCTTAGAGAAGGGTTAATGCCAACTAACGAAATCATCTACACATCCATTGGGAGACTTCTCACTGTACAAGTGTGAAAACGCAGTGAGTTACTCTCTGAAATTAGAATATAGAATGAACTTGCTACTATGCAGACAGCCTGTTTGCAGTTGGCACCTGCTCAAATTAGAACATATTTTTCAACTCCATGGTCACAGCTTTGGGCGTTTTACTAACCTGGCTGGCTGTCCACCTTACTTATTCCCCCAGGTTACCAAGCTTCCGAGACTTGCTTCAGTGTCCCGTGCTGATATAACTGCGTACTATTCACTTGTTTATTTTTTTCGCATGTGTAAACCGTACAACACAATTTTGTATTGAAAAAATTTGAAGGCAGCAATTCACAAGCAAATATCTTTCGTTCGCCTGTGCAAACCTGTGAACGCTTGCACCTTTTTAAGCATTTCTGGATGTTCACAATTTCTTTCAGTCGACATGTTATTAGCATTTTAAGAAGCTTCTCTTTGGTTTTATTCAGTAAGCTTTGATGTACACATTTGATTGCTTCTATAGCAGTTCTGAACTAACGGTGACGAACACCCACCATACGATTGTGGGTGTTAGTTCCACTTGGCCCGATTTGGCTCATATGCGACATAGCAGCAAAAGCTCAGTGTTGTGAAGGCTGCAAGCCTTCAATACGGGTTGTGAATAGGAAAAAGGGTCGAATGAAAACTGGACAAAAGACCGAACAGACAATTGTCACGGATTACTAAAGGTCTGGTGGCATTGTTTTCGTAGTCCCCGGCGTGCATAACGTTGGTTCCTACAGACTCCACTCCGGTAACTAGAATGCCTCAAGGCAATCCGATGTGTTAACGACTGCATACATCTTTGCGTGCCTTAGATAAGCTAGAACTAGCTGTGGTAATGATGCCATTCGGGTCTTAACCCAGCCTATCTCAATTACCACTGTCTGGGTTTGGACATTTCGATCATTTTTAGCTGAACATGACTTTCGATGACGTCAAAATCCTGGTTTGCTAGGTAGACGAACTATCATTGATCATAACAAACTGATTAGCTTATGGTGTTCGAATATAAACCACGACGATACCAGATCGGTACATATCCTTCTGACCTATCTGGAAAAAATTTCGAAACGATTTATAGTTGAAAGTGTTTAGTCACTTGTGCACTTTATACCACAACCAATACATCATTTCATGATCGTTTTTACACTCACAGGACCTTTCCGTTACTTGGACCTGTACGGTGCTTCCGGATTAGTCAATCGAATGGAAGAGTTCCGCAAAATCTATGGAGATCAGTTCACTCCGTGCCAATTACTACTGGATCACGCTAATGATACTGGAAAGAAATTTCATAAGCGTTAGACGCTACAATCACTGCACAGCCCAACTATCTGTTTTCAATCCCAGTAGCTTATCTTGAAGTTGAATTGACTTATTCAATTACTAGATGATGCCACTGTAAACGTACATCTAAATAGCATTATTCATATCATTTTTGATATGTATATTTACGCACAAGTACTCTTTTTATATTCCAAGTCAGATGAACTCGATTGTCAAAAGAGGGATGTGACAAGTTTTGATGACTTTCTCCTGGGTTTACTAAAAACGCCATACGCAGCTCGTAAACTTAAAACACCACCTGATCATCTCCGCGCTCACAAATGCCACAAGAACCCCACACCACCCCAAATTACTTCCGATCATTAGACAAAGAACACACATCATACATCAAATCGCCGCATACACGCGTACACCACTACATATACAGGCTGAAGAAGTCCAAGCCCCGCTGCGCAAAGAAAAAAACAGTTTCACAACGAAAGGTTCCAGCGGGGCCAAATACATTTTCAAAATGAGACCGACGTACTTCATCAAATCAGCGCCTCTTAAAATCCTCGAACGACTCTTGTTAAGTTTTACCTGGCCCAGAGATTATCAGGATTACAGCTAAAGGTTACGGTATCAGCTCCAGGGAATCGAAACCGAAGCATACAATCCTACTGATGATACGTTGACTATTCCTCCTTAAGCAAGCAATATTCTGAAAAATGGTATCCCAGATTTTGTTAACGGTCAATGATTTGTGGGTGGGAAACAGGAATGCACCGAATTTTATTGGAGCAGCTCAGCATACGTTAATTTTTAAAGAACAAACGACCGTTCAACGTAACTTCATTGTTAATAATGTGGCCGCTGTCGAAAACCCAAAAAAAGCGAACCCGCATACAGGATGGTTTATCTACCAGACATTGATGTTACTATGGTGATACCACTGCAGTTTCCGTCACTAAAGAACCGTTCTTATGCATCCAGCGTCAGTAGCGGGTACGATGAAAGCGTCCAGAGTAAAGGTAGGCTGCACAAAAGAGCGGTGCAGAGGACAGAAAGTGCAGAACAGATGATGCTGATACAATAGCTCTATAAATGGCCTTGGCAGGGTAAAAGGGCACGCTGAAATCTGACTGTCATGTGGTAAAAGGATAGACTCGTTGGCTGTCAAGTTTCTAGTGGTTTTTAATTAAATGTATTCCGGCACTTGTCTTTCGGTTCTGCTTGACTTTTTAAAATCAAAATACCGCAAAATTTGACATACGCTGCGGCGAAAGCCCTCCTTTAATAACAGTAGCGGAATCACAATTCGTCATCCACCTACATGTATTTAGGGTGCGTGAATTTGTACGATTGACCTCATTAGTATACATCGCTTGGAAGTGTATTTGAGTGAGCTTCTGAAAATAGGGTCTGAATTGACTGTAAGCTCTGATAAACGATGCAGAATACATTGTAAAACGTGCTGGCAAACTGATATTGACGTGTAGTTTATAGGATGGCGAAGAACTTTTATTTGGCAAGACTTCCCCGATAGAATCGCACTGTTTCCTAGCTATACTCAACCGAAAAAGCCGGAAAGTTCTGCCTCCTTTCAATCACACAGAATCTTCTCGTGATAATCGACAATAGTTGTAAAGTGATCAATAAGCCAGTCATCTGTTAGTGACGCTGCTTGTGATGAGCTCTGCAAGGGTTATTCTAACAGACGCGCGAGGCTGTGCTGTCGCCCGTTTTAAGCAATTAACTTATGACAGCTTCCAGGTTGACACTAGCTGGACGCTGTTCATGCAACAGCTGCTGCTATTACAGTGCGATGATACAGTCATTTTAGCAAAGACTCACGGAAATGTCAGTGCGCTGAATGACATTAAGTTGTAGGTTCGAAGCAAGCCTCAAAATGTAAAGTCTTGACACGGTCCACCAGCCAACAGGCGCTTTTAGGATAAGCGAAGATTAATGGAATGTGTTCAACGAAGCCAGATCGCTCGTTCGAAAAAGAGTTCGGGTTCTCAAAGCATGACAGTATATCTGTGTTGCATGACGTATAGATGTATTTAGCTCCAATGTAAACCCTGTACGCAAGAGCAAAGGTTTTTTCTTAAAAAAATAAGCCGTTTTATTTGTACATAAAAGTTTACAGTTCCAGACATGCTGGTTCACAGTAGAAAATTTTATCGGCATGTTTCACGCGTCTGCTGACTTGCTCGCAGTGGATGGCTGCACAACCAACCGGGTCAGATTGCGGCGGCGGACCAGACAATGGCATGACGGGCAACGACGATTTCCCTGTGGTATCGGATACAAAATAAGGATCCATTGGACAAATTCACAAAGCGTTCGAATTAACAGATGAGTGTAGCAAAAAACTTTGCTGTGACTACGTTGACTTAATAATAATCTGACGTGACTTCTATCAGCGGACACCATTTTATCTTTCAGGCACATGAAAACGGAGTACCTAGTGTCAGCTCCCTTTGATTCGGTGACATTGTCAATGACCTTCAGGCAACTGGTCTAGCACATAACTCGTTACCTCTACCGATATCGATAAGAGACTTATAGTTCTCAAACCGACAGAGGAGTTATTATTCCAGGTGCCACGAATGGCGCAGAGCAAATAGTACACGTGAATTTATGTACTGAAAACCTAAGCAGCGGAGTGAACATATTCGTTCCACAGGAAATGTGGTGGTAACCCAGGTCAAGTGATTGCTCATGTTTCTGTCTTAAATAGAGGTAAGACTGTTTAAGTTCAGACGGAAGCAGTCCAATTGTCCAAGATGCTAAATTTGAAAACTCGCCTTACATATATTAAAAATAATCAGCTGATAATACACATCTTGGTCTTCTTTGTTTACACCGCCACTTGACGCTATATAATGTACTAAGTTACATGTGGTCTGTATACTGCCAAGCTTCTCAAACCTAGGAAAAAGCAGTCGCGTAAACGGGGCTCGAGCCCACGAACGTGCGGCAGACAATCGACGTCTCTACATAATACTAACATGAAACGTTTGTTACATAAGCTAAACAACACGCGGAAAGAAAACTTACGTCTTCAATTATGGCGCGCCAGCACCCGAAGCAAGCGATGTGGTTACAGGTGGACACTAATGGTGTCCGAGCGGGACAACCATGACATCTGGAGCATTTGATGATGGCGTTGTCTGAGGATTTTCCCGAGGTGCCTGGCGGAAAAAGCACGTTGAGTAACGTTAAAACGTACTTGGAGAACTCTAAAAGATAAGCTTCACGGAAATCCCAGATCATTTTGAATGAACCAGTTGATCTGATGAAAATAAATAGGATAGACGGTGGCGCTAGCTGTTAAGTATAAACTGGGCTATGAGTTCTACATCTCAGATCATGTAGTGGACATCGAAGACGGTAGAGTACTTAGGAACATGAATTTCAGGCACAGCCATCTTAACTCCACTCTAGCGGCATACGGTTTCTATCGCTGAGTCGAAGCCGGACGAAGCTTGGAATTTGCACACGTAGATCGTTTCACAAGTAGTAGATCTAGTAAGCCACTTGTGAGCTTAAAATCGTAAACGACGATTGGTCTGGAAAGTTGTTCGTTAATGGATACCCAATACATGTGAAAATACACCACAACAACAGCATGCACCATCGACGCCTCCGCGTCTACCATCAGTCGTAAAGAGCTAACTCACTCCACAAAAAGTCCCATGCAAAACACGATTTTCACGGTTGCCGTCGGGTTCCGGTGATACGAACAGTGAATGATATCAGTAAATTCAGCGCTAGTGTCATTCTTTGCCCATGAGTACTGAATGCTAAAAATACATACGCCTACATGAGTAAAGCTCAGGATGGGGGAAATGTGCGTCTTTACTGTTGAAGATCGAAAAAGTTACCCATTTTGAATGGTGACATTACAGTTCCATTCGAACATGAAGTGCACGGTTTGTAACAAGTGCCAACAGCTACTCGGGCACAAATGATGGGGTTCGCCAAATGAGTGCAGTATAGTCGTTTCGCCAATTCACAGGAGGTCTATAGGCTGGGGTTGCTTGTGTACACGTGAATTAGTGTTGGGAGAGGTTCATGAGTTGTTTGAAAACAAGGCACTGACTGTGTTCTACTCGTAAACACCAACCGGTAATCCCAGAAGTGATCGACTGGCTGGGATTGGCGATTAGCCGTCATGAAAAGCCTTGTACCAAGTATTTATCCGCAGCGGATACCCACGAAATTTCATCATCATCATCATATCAGCCATGAGCCTGACCAAAAGGTACTGTGGCTCGGGCTGCCGCTCAACAGTGACGTGGAATATCCTAGAAGAAAACGTTACTAAGAAGGTTGAAAATTAATAGAAGTTTGTTGCAAAGGGAAAGAGATTCGAGCTCTACGGAACCATCAACGAAACGAATTGTACTACCATACATCAAAGTCGTATCGGAAATGACAGCAAGACTTCTGAGACCACATGGTATCACGCTAGCACACAAGCCAACGGCAACATTACGAAGAATACTATCAAAACCGAAAGAAAAACTCAAACCCGCCGACAGAAGAAACGTCATTTACAAAATCCAATGCAATGACTGTGGACAACACTACGTCGGCCAAACCGGACGGAAATTAACACGAATTTGTCATCAAGAGACACGATCAATTTTCTTTGATCCCCGTCCACGAAGATGAATACTAGACACACCTTCAACCTGATACCGCAGAAGTCCTTACTCAAGCAAACACTAGACACGCAAGAGAATTTCTCGAGGCTTGGTATTCATCAGCCGGGTCAATAAACAAACACATCCAGCTGGACAATATCTATGAACCAATGCGAACCAAGGACTTGAAGAGGTGTGAAGGCCGTTAAGCTCAAATGCGGGCAAATCCCAATGGGGCAAGTTTGAACGCATCGGACCAGTGATGAAAACGGGACAATGGATGGTCAATCGGATCGCATTCCAAAATGAGGAATTAACCCATCCAGTCACAGGACAAAGACCAACTGATCAGATTCACGGTACGAGTGCAACAGCAACAGGAAGCAGTCAAATGTTCGAAAGGTGTAGGAAATAACCAATCAGGTCTAAAATCAAAGATTAAACGGAACAAAAACAGTTAATAATAATTCGGTTCAAAGGTGACCAATCAGAATTCAGCCCAGGAGGTCAACTCACTTCGCTGTACAAGTGCAGGCATACATCACATTTCACTAATCCTCATACCCAAACCTATAAGGTGAATCAATTACGCACTAATGATGTCACCTCGTTTGGTGATAAAATGTTTGTAACCTAAATGGCAAAGCCGGCGAACATCCCAATACCTGGGTCCTCAACCAGAGTTACGAACAACACCACCACTGTTTCCAGCTATCATAAACTCTATTCAAACAAAAAA
>LOND01002251.1:0-10990 GCA_014220965.1 Paragonimus kellicotti | reverse complement strand
CTGCTGTAAACACCAGCAGATATGCAGCGAAATCTGCTTGAGCATAAATTGTCTCACGTTAATCTTTTGTCCGTTCTTTTCAAATTTGCCACGGGAAATAATTGCTTCAGATTGTGTCCCTGCCGGGCACACTGACATACAATCTGGCCAAAGACCTATTCAGGCGACTACGATACCCCAGCAATGAATCAGAACATCCCATCAGCAGTGCTCAACAATTCTTGAACAAACTAAGAAACGTCAGGACAGAAGAAGCAATGGTTTCGATTGATGTCATAGCGCTATTCACCCACATCGACCTCATTCTGGCCGAAGAAACATTGCAAAGAATGCTGGAGAGAAAACCCTGACCGAGTGAGCCTTTGAAACTGGAAAGCATATGCAATCTCATGGAGCTATATTTGTCAACATACTTCAAATTAGACAGTTAAAAATCCCCAGGGTAGTCATCAGAAAACAATAGTGTAGCGAACAAGAACTTGCTACTTGTTTTTGTTCGTTTCGCCCTGACAACCCTGTTTCATATAAATGTTATGTAATTAGCCTGATGATGAATAACCGAAAACGAGCTTGTTCGCTACACTATTGTTTTCTGAACTTCAATAATTTTCAACACTCTGTGATACATAACTCGACGACCTCGTGATGATGTGCGACCGCAACCTCGTGAGAAGAATCCGACCTTTAGCGGACAACCTATTGGTGAACGATCTTATTTGTCTACGCCAGGTCATCATCTGTCCACCTCGCACCTTACGCCAGTCGGCCGCAGCGTCGGCAGAGTGCTCGGTGTGGCAAACGACTAGCTGGCATCCTTAGTACATGACCCAACCATGTGAGAATGTAAAGATTGAAAAAGAGAGTTGATTCGACAGTCACTACTAAATATCCACTTCCCATACTCCTCGTTGCTTACTCGCTGGTGCCACCCGATACGAGCGATCGAACGCAGACATCGGTGGTCAAATACCTGGAGACGGTTCACGTCTTCTACCCTGAGCGGCCAAGTTTCGCTGCCGTAAAGTAATACAGCCCTCATTGTCGCCTCATATACGCGACCTCAAAGCATCAGAGAGATACCTCTCTGTCGCCAGAGGTGCCCCAGATTAGCGAACACCGCCCTAGCCTTAGAATACGCGCTTCTATTTCATTCCCTACACCTCCGTCGCCACCGCTGATGCAGCTTCCCAGGTACACAAACCGGTCAACAACCTCCATGACTTCATTATCTAACATTAAATCTACGTAACTTTGCAGAAACACTGCACTTTGAGGACTGCAAAGCGCATTCCAAAGTATTTAGCAGAACGCGAAATAGCGTCAAGCATTGTTTGTGCTGTTTGAAAAGTGTCATACGGCAACAAGCTGTCGTCAGTATGGTCGAGGACAGTCAGTCTTCCAATAAGCAGAACGTTTACGCCAGCTTCATGTGAGTGCCGCCGACACTTTTCCGATTATTTCGTCTATGACAAAAATTAAACAAAAATGGTGAAAGGGGACAGCCTTGACGTACGCCGCTCCTGGTGCTGAAACTGTCAGACAGTTCACCGTAAACCCTAACCTGAGCTGAGGTATGGGAATAAAGCGCCGACAGTATGTTCACATACTTAGTCGGTACACCCCTGCGTTTAAGCGACTCTAAAAGTGTAGATCGGTCCACCGAATCAAACGCACCTTTATAGTCGAGAAATGCGGAAATTAATGGCCGGCCGTACAAATGACGCAACTCCAAAGTTTGTGGGAAGAGTAAAATTGAGATATTCTGACAACTACCAGATGCCGGAGAGAGAACTCCATCTAACGGTTCACTACAGTCCTAGCACTTACATCGTTTGTGGTGTTCGCTTTGTGAGATACAAGGTCAAAGGTAGGCTAGATATCCACAAGCTGTTCAAACCTAGACTGTAACAGTCGTGTTAACCAACGTTCAAACCGGCGATCGTATGGTTCATGAGACTGAACAGTAGGAGACTCAGTGCACCAAGAGAATCAGGCACAATCTGGTTACTGGCAGAGAAGAGCGATGAGCAGAAGAAATAATGAAACGGGGCCAGCACAAAGGTCGCAGAATATTAGCACATCGTTCATATGTTCTGTGTGTCATAGAAGGCTGGGTGATACTGAAACCAGTAAGAAATGGCTGTCATGTACATCCGCAATGAGCTAAACAGACTAGCCTAGTGAGTGAAACAACTTGAAGGTAACACACCTGTTCCCTCTTCCTTTTTTATGCTACCTCCACAGGTCATAATCTGACAGATCAGATTAAAAACACATCTAAATAAATGCACACAATTACATCACAATCCTCGAACGTGTTACAGCTGCACATCAACAAACAAAGATGAAACTTATACCAGGAGTTACGCGACATGTTCCGAATAAATCCGACAAGTCAAACTGACTACGCTAAACGAAGTGAGCACATCCAATAACCGATATGTACGAAAAAGGATACAGATATCACAATGAAGTTAGTATGCTTCCTTTCATGTCATACTTAGTCAACTCACTGTAGTTCAGAGGATCGAATCATGAAAAGAAAAAAAATGCATAAATTGGGACTTTTACCCACCGTCCAATTGTGTAACAGCGTCATACCGACAGCAGGTTGAAAAACGTCTGTAGACGGAACCTCACTTATGTGGCCACTTCGATGCAAGCATGTAGCCATACAGTTAGTGCAAATCAGCTGAGGTGAAGAAACTGTTAAACACACTTCATCCAAAAATAGTATCCGTCAATGTTGCACAGTTTAACCGTGCTCATTCAACCTGTTCACAGAACTACGACACACAAAACTCAGATACTGACGTCCGACGCAGCGACAAATTGACCGACTTATGTAATGAAGTTGACAATGATATCAAACATGAAGTGAAAACAGAATTGGCCACGATGGCTACGCACTGTGTAAGACTGAGCCAATGCATGTCAAAATGTAGTTTGCAGTCGCACTGAAAAAGTGAATATATGCATATCTTTTATAGCAGCTATAAACAAAGTAAAGATGGCCGGCTAAGGCACATATTTAAATTTAGTATTTGTGACTAAATGTCTGTAACTGTCCTGCCAAGCGGAATGTGCGATACGAACAAACGATGGCTTGTCGTGGAGGTTCGCTGGCCCCTCAGGCCTCATGAGTCACATGCTAAACAGAATGAGAGCTAATCTCGTTCACTGACGTGAATATCGCCGTTGAATGGCTCCGCTGTCTACGAAGTGAGGACAACTTCTAAAGCAGAACATTGAGAACTGGAACTTACAATATACTAGTCCCAGTTGCAAATGGATAGGTTAACAAGGTGCGAGTAATCTGATGTTCACAGATAAGCTACGGATGCTTGACTGTTTGGTCTCTGTCCGGTTATCGACCTCCATTTTTGATCAATCAACCACCTCCAATTGTCATGCAGTTTTAGTCACCAGGTCACTCGTTTGGTTTTGGCCTGTCCTCCGACTGACCTTCTGTTTGCAAGTTTTCAAATGTACCCCTTTGTATGACCCTCCAACCCAACACCCATGCTCAATGTGCCTGTGACAATAATGTGGTCAAACATCTGCTCCGTTGATAGCACTCACGCTATTGATTTTCCCATTAAAAACTGAATGCAAACGGCGTCGCTATCATTCACTTTTCAGTAAGATGATTTGATCAGGAAATATTACTGTTTACTTGAATACGTGATATCCTGTTCTGTTTCGGCCTTTGTCGTAATTGTATGTTATTGTAACTGTAATGACGTGGAAGCGGATGCTACTAAAGTTTACTGTAATTGAATTGATGCAAAGATTGCATCAGTGCAGCAATTCAGCCCGAAGATCTTGTCGTGTGAATCGCTTCGAGGCAGAAGTTGCGAACTACTCAACGCTGATAAGTCTGACGTTTACAGAGGAGTTCTATGAATACTATCCCATGCGCATCAGCGATTTCGACATTTTCTGCAATCCTATTTGTGTTCATGGGTCAATGATGGCATGGGTAAGTGAAATATTCGCCTGTAAAACAAATGTCGGGTTTGGATCATAGACCCGTTATCAACCTATATCAGCCTGAACAGGAATGGGGTCATCCAATTAGTTTACATATGGAATCAAGACGCCAGGAATCACAGAAATAATCGTGGACTTCTGAGTAAAGGAAAATGAAGCAGAAGAGGCATAGTTATGAGCATTCGGCTTGATACAATTAAAAATAGTAAAAACGAACTGGGATATGTGACTGAACAAAATGAGTCACAGGAATCACTCATTGTTCTGGGCACAGGATAAGCATACGTCCCGTGACCGAGGTCAACTGACTATCTGGGTAACACGAACTTGGGTCATTCAATGCCAGAGAAGGTAAAGTCCGATCGAACCGGATTACGCAATCTGAAGGCGGTCGATTGGGTAGTAGGCAAAATAAGTCAACTGACTGTTGTAGACTGGTTGACTGGAATCATGGAGGCCAGTTGAACTGTTGTAGATACTCCTAGCCGATGAGTACTAGCGACAAGGTTCAACACAACTGCACCGGTGATGGTTTTGTGACTTCGGTGCCGCTCCAAACACGATGACGCTCCTTAAGTCGTTTAGACAGTCATCTAACCGTTTGACAAATAAATTCTGCTGTAAACGATAGCAGATGAAAGAAAGGGGCTAGCAACGAACTAGATGATGCAGCATGAAGTGTTCACTTGAAAAGTCATTGTAAACGACCACCCACTCGATCGCTGACGATCCCCTTTGAAGGAGAGTGAGATAAACAAAGGTAGCATTTTGGTACTGCGAATGAGGTGCATAGCTGATTTGGCTACCATTTTACGCGTACTACATTAGTTTTAGTTACCAATTTTTCCATAGCGCATCAGCAAGAAGGCGCAGTACATCCTCAAGCATATCTACCGGAGAGACTTGTTTGATATGTGACGCTGGGTAGCGTATCAAGCTAGGTTTTCGATTTAGAGAAACGGAACTATAGAAATTGGTAATATTGACCCACATCTTCATGAAGAACACTTCAACTTAGCGAACCCTCAAAAGGTCGGTGCATTTTCACATAAGCTTAGTCCAGCACAATTAAACGTAAATTAAACGGTGAAATGTTTGGTTGAATGTCTACCTTATCTTCAACAGTCCACGATCCTTTCTAGCCCACGTAAACAAACACACGATAGTTGACCTCGGCCAACAAACGCGAGTCTGTTTCGTGTCCAGAACTGTGAGTGAGCATTGCCAGTTAGACCTTCACCAACTGAGATATCAGTTCTGTTCGCCTTCTTTTATACTGGTATAGACCCGGTGAAGAAGCATTAAAAACACGTTCATCAAATTCAATACTCTCTACCTAAATGCTCCATTTCCTTTTAGTTTCTTGTATCAGGATATATGCAAAAACTAACATTCGCATTTACCAGCTGGCCATCTGTGTGGTACAGTCGAAACCACAGAATGAATGAGACGGGACAGAAAGGAATAGCTTACTTGTTTGATGGCATTTTTGAAAAACGTAAATGTCTCCATCAGAAAGGAATTCCATTCCGAATAAATACGTATGCTGGACTGCATCCAATGCGGTAGCTGAGATCGGGCGGCAACTGGGGCGAAACGTTCGTCACACAGAAAAATGGCCCCAAAATCTCGGTGGTGTCGAATTACACTTTCAGTGAGGTGAGAAATAAAACAAAGCTGTCATTCAAAAGGACATACACCGTTTGACAAAAAATGAATGTGACAACAACAATTCTACGTAGACTACACTGAGAAAACGGCAAATAGAACCTGCGGGCACTTAAAGTCTCGTCACCCAACAAGCAATCGAACGTACCAGCGTGAACAGCGGAACATCTCAACAATTACACCGTTGCAACCGCGGAGGATCAATCATCGGAGGCATCCAGTAAAACTGATGCAAATGACCTGAAAAGTACGGAGCTGCATTTCTAGACGCATGGAGTTCAGTGGCATTGTCGGTAGGATTTTACATTATGTCCCTAATCACGCCTTTCCCATGCTGTCTACAAACATCTTCAACAAGAATTAACTGATGATCATTTCAAGATATAACGTAAACCTACTGGCCCCGTGTTTGGAGTCGTTTGGTTGAGAGATAATTTGAACAACGCCTATTTCTTCTCAGTTAGTGGTCATTAATGGCAGTGACTCTGTTCGAAACACGACGGATACCGGTTCGAATCGCGTCCTGACCATCCCGTTACCAGATTGGAATGAATAAAGACAAAACCGGTCAGAATGGGTAGCAGTTTCGGGATAACGACCAAAAGACATTGCCAACATAACCACGAAACTGTTGTCACGACAAGGATGCTTTCTTTTACTGATGAAAGGAGAGAAGTAGCTGGAGAATCCAGACGGATGTAAACATGGATAAAACCGGTCTCAGTGAGATTGTCAGCTTGGGAGCGAGAGTAGAATACCGCTTACATCATTCGAACTGCTGATTCTCGCGATCACTGTCAAGGTAAACTGAAAAGGACCGTGCACATTCTGCCGACGAAGTAAGTACAAATAGTGTACTCCAAAAAGGAAGAAATCTCGAGGGAATAAAAAATTTCAATCAAAAAACACTTTCACAAGAAACGAAGACGTTTTGCATTCTTATGAAGAAACAGGTCTTTCGGAATCATGCGCGAATTACCCTTGGGATACAGAAATGTGTCTAGCACGACCCTTGTACGACAGTTGTACCGGAACAAACCCAGTAGGTTTACGCATTGATCGTGTAGAAGTTCATGTGAGCGATGACTGATGACCTTTTGTAAATATGCGTTAAACAATTACGGTTGTACTGGTTTCGCTAAAGTGTTCACTATGACTCCCCAAAAACACGTTTCTTTGTCACAATGATAAAATGAAGTTGATTGATATATCCCAAAGCGGTTAGTCTTATAGTCATAATGTTTTGGTGACTGTTCGATTTGCAGGATAGGGTAGAATAAAGGGGCAAGTGAACGTTAGTAGAAAAAGAGGAAACGTACTGAACAAAAACGATTCACTTCCTACTCAACGAGATGTCCTATTAGCACGACAAATAAATCTATCAAAATCCCGAACTGTTATGTATTTAAAAAAAAAACTAAAAAGTATGATGACTAAACTCGAGTGGACGAAATTCACAGTGGCAGTCAATATTTTAGTCAAGAACGTACATGCCGAAAGGAAAAGTTCATAAGTGGCGACGTGCACTTCCAGGGTTAAATAAAGAAATAAAACTCGAGGATATCCCCAACTGCGATGAGATTAGAATAGTGCACCGATATGAAAATTACGTTGCACGACAGCTACATTGAATAGTGTAATACCCGGTAGGTTGAAACCGGTTTTCTATCTTGCAGTCAAATCTTAACGTATGACACTTCATCAATGTGTATCGCATTGACATTTATCGAAATTCACGATATCAAAAAACAAACATCTCTCCGGGGACAAACACTAATGCGTTCTCCGAAAAATAATTCCTGATCAGTGAGCCAGCCGTCAACTCTGTCAAGCGTTGGTTACGTTAGACAACTAACGTATGCCAAATAAGAGACAGCTGACTGTAATAAGATCATATCGAACCGTATGACCAGGCTTTCCAAGTTAGAGTCTGTTAGCTACCATGCTGATCAAAAGGGATTCGACTTATGAGCGACACAACAAAGCTATAAGAAAATATGAAATCCTGAAAGCTGATATTTTCCACCACACGACCAAGACGGCACGAACAAACGTTTTTAGGAAACTTTGATAGTGTAGTCGAATTTTTTTGTAATACTCATGCGACATCATATCCAAACGAGTTTAACTAGCAACTATAAGATACACATTCCAACAATCGCCTTACAATACTTTTTTTAAAATCAGTAATATCAGTGAGCTTCCGCTGGTATTAAAGTCGCCCACAGTAGTAGAAAACGTTATGGTTCCAAACACAGTATTCTTAAAAAAAAACATCTTTATTGAAGAATAAAAATAGCTTTTTGGTGCACGTGTTTTGTATTGGGAGAACACAAGCATGTCAACCCAGGAAAGCTGATCGATATGAACAGGACACAGTGAGTAAGACAGTGTGACTTTGTCAGAATAGTCAAAGCATGAATGCGGTCATCAGTGGTGTCAGGGTCTCACAAAGACATTGCTTAGTGTATTAGTGTGTTATGGATTCTCTGAAAGAAAGCATATTATCAAGCAATCCTAGTTTGTAATTTGTTCTGACGATTACGCACTGGGCATTAAAGTAAAATTAGTAGCAGATTAACATACTACTCCCACTAAAAAATGGATTTAAAAAAAAAACTAGTCACACATATACAGTACTTGTTCTCGTGAAATCGGGCTTCGATAGTGTCAGGGCACACAAGTCTAGAAAAAGGCCAAATAGCTAGTAGTCAAAGCAAAAAGCCTGGATTAACAGAAAAATGTTGTATGGAACATTTTCTTTGCGCTCGGAACCATGTTAGAAAGGGTCATGTTCTAGCAGCCACTTCGCGGTCACTTGGTTTGGGTGGTTCAGAGAACAAAACTACCGTGAAACCAAGCAGTAGACTACGTTCATTAAACGGATATAGTACACACCTGATCTAAACACAGCGAGTCATCTAGATTTCTCTCAATCGGATTAACGTAGTTTAGTGACCTGGCAGGAGTTCAGTGCATCAAAGGGCTGAGATAGACCTCAGTATCACTGTCGTATTTTGTTCCTTCAACGAAGTGTTGCATCCAAGTCAAGCCCTATAAGCGTCTTGTACGGTTCCAGGATATTTGTTTTTTCAATACTTTGTGCAAAAGAAAAAGTAGTTCATGAAGACGTTTGTTCTTGAGTGTTTCTTCGAAGAAGGATAAGTACATCACTAAAACATGTCACGTCAACAATCTGTAATGACCTGGATTACAGTAGCGTCGTCATTGGGAAGCGCGCAGGCAATCATTATAAGAGAAAGAGCCGCTGTGGACGTAACGGAGGCCTATCAACGTCAGTTAACTGAGAGATCAATTAGCTACTGCGTTAAGTTTCTTGAATTGTTACCGGTAACATAACTACTACAGTCTCCGGTAGGTTGTTCCAAATTTGGATTACCCGGACTTTGAGAGAGTGTTTACTGCCATCCAGACGACTCATTTGGTATTGTAGCTTCAGCGAGTTTCCCTTGACATGGCTATTTTTGCCAGGTACAAGTATTTTTCTCATGGGATATTGAGGTTGATGGAGAATCCTAAATACTCAAATCAAATCTCCTCTGAAATGCCAGTAGCGCATTTAGAACTGCCGTTGTTTGCACAACCTATCTAGGTAAGGTGGAGGGCGTATTGTCTCAACCCGTTTTGTAGCTGTGCATCGTACCTCCTCAATAAGAGTAATGCCCTTCACGAAATGACGACAAGCTTGAATAGTTAGCGTAAGACCGAACGCGCACTTACGAATGGGTGTTTTTTTTTCCTGAGTGACCAGCACAGTGCTGCTTTCGCCGACTTTGGTTAGCTTAGTTCGGTTACTTGATTTCGGTACACGTTCAAGCAACTTAGAAAACAATAGTGTAGCGAACAAGCTCGTTTTCGGTTATTCATCATCAGGCTAATTACATAACATTTATATGGAAACAGGGTTGTCAGGGCGAAACAAACAAAACAAGTTCAAGTGAGGTCGGACACGTCATTGGCACACACGGAGACAACGTTTTGATACGATTACGCCACAATTATGACGCAACTGGAACCATGACGCTTTGATCGGTCGTGGTGTGGGTGGTTGGCCATGGCAACTTCAACGTCTGAACAAAGCGCTTTTGTGCGCATAAGGGTGGATTTTTAATCGAATTCCAATCGCTTCAACATCTGACAGCTTTTGAGTGACCGGCATTGACTCGGTAAGGCGGACAGTATGATGTGTATCAACGAGGTGTGCAACAATTGCGCTGGTAATTGTCTTGGTGACTCCGCTACTGATCCAGGCTGGATGATGCTCACGAATACGTTCAGATAAGCGCCTGGTCGTGCGACCCCGTAACTAGTTCCACAGGAACAAGTAAATGAGTATACACAAAAGAAGCCGCAGAAACGGGCACTTTATCCTTTAACCGTAAACACAATGCTGGAGTAGAGTTGAAACAGACACGTAATTTTGCAGCATAGAATGTTCTATTGATAACAGTGTTAAGTCTCCTAGTGATTGTTTCGGCAAGCGTATCCCCTTTGAATGGTAATGAGATAAATACTGCTTTCTTTTCCGCTCGGGTCATCTTATCCTGTTTCTCACGACGTTGCATAGTCTTGTCTACAAAACGCTCTGGATAGCCATTTTGTAAGAACAGTGTGCGTAGGAACGATAGTTCATCGGAGACTGTATCTTGTGTACATATTCTCATGGCTCTGTTAGTCAAGCAGTTTATGAGATTCCTTTTCTGCCTTAGAGGGACAAAGCTATTGAAATGGATATACTGTCCATTCCAGGTCTCTTTCCTATAGATTTTACGTTGAATCGATCCATCAGCACGTCGCCGGATGAGTACGTCCAGGAAGGCTAGTTGATCGTTACGCTCAGCTTCTAGTGTAAATGTCACGTTCGTGTGGGCCGAGTTGAAAATGGCTAAGATATCCGTTGGGTTAGCATTTTCGTAACTACGCATATGATATCATCCACATATCGCTTATAAACACTAAATCCACGAATAGCTTCTTCTAACTGGGCATTCTCAAGCTTCGCCATGAAGATGTCTGCAAACAACGGCCCAATAGGGATCTCATTGCTACTTCATCTCTTTGTCGATATAGTTCACCACTGAATTTAAACTGCATGTTATGAGTACAAAAGTATAATAGCTGTTTTAGTTCTTGTGGAGGTATACGGACATCTAGGTTGTTAATCACAATATAGTCACACAAATAGTCTATCGTCTCTTTCAGTGGAACATTTGTAAACAAGGATGATACGTCCAGAGAAAGCATTTGTTGTCCGGTTAGGTTTAATCCTACTGATTGTGTTAATGAATTCAAAGAAGTCTGGTACGCT
>LOND01002250.1:180261-193518 GCA_014220965.1 Paragonimus kellicotti | reverse complement strand
AATGCTTTGTTTGGCCCTCTATGAACAAAGCTGTTTGCCTCTGGTCACAACAATGCATGGAGTGCCAAAGGAGTAAAATGTACAAGCATACAGTCACTACACCTGGCACATTCTCCCAGCCAGTCCCCTGTTTTTCGCATGTACACCTTGACATCCTTGGCCCACTACCACCCTCCAACGATTGTACGTATATATTGACCGCAATTGACCGTTTTACCCGTTGGCCATTAGCTGTGCCCATCAGAGATGTTTCAGCGGAGACGGTCGCTAAGACCTTCTTGGAACATTGGATTGCTAATTTTGGTGTGCCATCTACAATCACTACGGATCGAGGCACTCAGTTCCAGTCTTCTCTTTTTCGAAACTTCACGGAGTTACTGGGTTGTTCGCATATTAAAACGACGGCGTACCATCCTTGTGCTAATGGTTTAGTCGAACGTTTTCACCGACAGCTAAAGGCTTCGATAACCGCGCAGTCCGACGCAACGAAATGGAGCGAGCGCCTACCACTCATTCTCCTTGGAATACGGTCTACCGTTAAAGAGGACATTGGCTGCACTGCCTCTGAATTAGTCTACGGTACCAACTTGCACCTCCCAGGGGAATTGATTCAACCCTCGACTCATACAGACCCAGGTACGGATTACATTTCACGTTTACGACAACACATGTCCGGTCTTCGTTTCACACCGACTCGTCAACATTGGCGCCGAGAACAAAAATCTCCGGATTTGTTGACATGTAAATTTGTGTTTATGCGCCAAGACGCCACTAGGAAACCCCTACAACCACGATACCTTGGTCCCTTCAAAGTGGTTAAGCGTGACGAGAAATTTTACATTATCCACAGCGAATCCGTATCCATTGATCGACTAAAGCCAGCCTACACAGAGGAGGATGTTGACCCACCTGAGCCGATGTTGACTGAAAGCAACCCCTCCCCACTCCCGACAGTATCACATCCACCTGCAGCCCAGCCCCCTGTTCTGTCGAACAACGCACCACACGTAGAGGGCGTTCGGTACACTGGCCGAAACACCTGACAGATTACCATACGTGACGTGTCTATCGAGCGTTTGTTTCGTTTTCCTTCATTGCCCTCCTTTCATCCTGTTTTTAACCCACAAACGCTCTGGTGGGGAGTATTATAGTGTCCACAATTCACAGTTATATTTCTTAATTCATTTTGTACATTTCTGTATATACCGTTTTGTTAACCTCACATGTACACTAGATGTTTAAACCATGTGAATCGAACAAATCGATAATCAATAATTCAAATCACACCTCCCAGGTCGCGAGCCCTGCGTTCTCTCTGTTTCGTGTCGCTTGTATACCGAATTCTGGAGAGTTAAAGGCTAGCGGAATCAACCACTTACTTTAGCACATTTCTCATTTCATCTGTCGTCGAAATTACCTACGTTGTGACCTCAAAGTCACCTGAGAGCAACACGACAGAACGTATACATTGGATATTTTATTCGGTGTAGTGGAACTCTAAGCCAACGCACCTTAACGACTTATTGTGAGTCAGTTGCCTTTATTTTCATCACATTTGGACCTCATATTCACACTTGAGCTTTATATAGTGTTTAGATCCAATAATATAATATATATATATATATATATATATATATAAGCAACCGAAAGAACGTCGTAGGTCAACAAACTTCAACAGCTGTTGAGGTCAAAATCGACTGCACCCAAGCAGTTTCCCTATGTGCTAAATGTAACTGTTAACGTTACACAAAGCAGTGAAATAGTGCTCAGACGAACACACCCACTCCAAGACCGTGCTTTGGATCACCTGTGCCTAAAGCCAAATCTACCTCATTTGGAAAGAATTAACGCAAAGCAGTTACCCAGTCCATCTGATAACTAAGATCAATGATGAAGTTTCAGGGTGTAATGGCTCAATCCATCAACTGAGGAAAATGATCAAAATATGGTAACAACGATGAAGAGTTGTAACGACAACGGATAGGTGTAAAAGGTATATGTACAAATGAAACGGAAGACGCATCAATAAAATTGGAACGACTCACTGACAAGTCAAGATCCGTTGAAAAGGCCACCATGCGATGGAAGGAGAGCGCCAGAGAGTAGGCTTGGAAACGAGTGATATATAGTTCCACACGCAGCGTTAGATGACGAACGTTGAGCGTCGGTAGATCAGCCGATACGCGGAGCTAAAATATTTCACCGTGCAATTACTTCACCAGCCCAAAAATCCACACAAATGAAGAAGACAGAGACGGTGCGCGGTAACTCCGTTTATTCTTGTTGCCGATCAAATTCAAAGGGATGAAAGTGCTTCAAAACAAGTGTACAAATGAATTCAACAAAACGGTATATGCAAAAACGTACAAAAATGAACTATAATACATGACTACAAACTGTAGACACTAAAAGAGTGGTTAACTTCAACAACATCTCCAGACGAAAACCTCTCACAGTGGAAACTTGCGAAGATGTCTCTGGCTAGACAATTTTGAACGCCGTTTTCCGCTGGGTAATTTGAATATCCGGTTTATTCACATTCAAGGTTAAGGTGCATTTTTACTGTAATTTTGCCCGTACCCCCGTATAGATTCCAATCATTTCGATCGCCTTCTCTGGTATTTCGTCCGACTGTTAGCCCGGCAGTCTGAATCAGTATTACTGAGAGTGCTCGTTACTACATACTGAGAGAAGTAACCTAAATCCATAAGCGACTCAACGCGCGTTGAATCGCCGACATACACCGGCTCTACTAGTTGTGACCACAAAAGACGCTTGCCCTGAGAAGCTGTTCATTACACTGGTATATGAAAATATAGGACAATGAACGCGAACACTACTTTGCACTGATGATGTGTTTTCATATTACTGCCAGTAGTACACCGACATTCTCTTTGGGGATATGTCACGTGTATTGCGATTGTACCTTTCCAATAGTCACTTCTAACCCTCAGTCTTCTTGGCGTTGATACTTACCACTTAGTTTCCGCGCGTACGTTTCGCGCTATACAATTTACAAACGAAATTGCATGTTACACAATATTCTCAATTCGGCCCCTGTTCACCTGTAGTTGGATCATTATCTCCACTTACTATAACCACTTACCCACGGACCACGTCGGCTGAGAGTGGGGCGTTGTAATCAATCAGAGAATGAAACTGCATGTAACTCAACATTCTGTATCCACCAGATGAACTCCTTAAACCGAGGTTACGTGAAATTGTGTCATTCAGGGAGTGATGGCTCCAACCAGATTTCCCGAACAAGAAAGTGTACGGAATGAGTATGAAAGTTTTGAGAAACAGTGGGATTGGTTAGCCGGAGGGTAGTTCTCTGACTAACTACTCACGTGGTATTGGACGATCCACTGTTTCGTATAATACCCGAGTCTACTTGTGCGCATATCTGTCTTTGTTCAGGCAGACCACATATCACAGATCTTGCACACAGACTACTCGAAAATAACACAGTACGATAGAGCAACGCGTAATAAAGATTCACCGTCCTCTCTTTTGGAAGCATCCTAACACTAGGCGATCTTAAATACTATGAACACGCACACGCGCCTGGACTTTGCTAACATAACTTTTGGACACTACTATGAAATGAACGTTATCCAAAAGTGTACTCGGTCCTAGGTAAAGTTAGGGTTTAGCACCATCCACTCCAGATCGAGTATTCACTAACGAGCCTGCTATAGCGTACAACCCAAGTGCTGAAATATTACCTGGTTGAGGTGATCACGCCACGATTCAAGTCAAATGTATTCACACCTCCCCCAGGGTAGCAGGTCGTATGATTCTGAGGAGGATTACATAAATTTATGCGACCACTTCGTGGAAGAATTTCAAAACTCGTTGTCCCAACAACCGTGGAAGGATCTCGGCAATGCTCTAAGGCTATTATCAAGGCTAATAAAATTTGCTGTCTCACGTGATTACACGAAACATGTTGGTGTAGATTTTTCAAATGAGTAAGCGGGATTACATGTGAAAGTAAATCAACAAAAAACTGAAGACTTCCTTCCTGTCAACTTAGGGAGGAGAAAAATGGTGGCCTACAAAGCCATTCAACTTGACCAAATCAGTAGTTGTATGCTACTCGATGGAGTTGATTGTCAGTGAACTTTTATTCCGCGAAAATTTGCTTATATTCTGTCTGGAACTGATGGCGCTGAGTCAGCGACGGGTAATTCCTTTGACCAGATGTGTTAAGGTTGGTCAAGAGTCAGTTCAGGCAGTGTTCCGCCCCTAAACCTCCAAAGGCATTCCTTTACGTAGATCGCCGATCGTCCTCAAGAAAGAAGCTCGCTTGAAATGTAAGGAGGGAAAAATACTTGCAAATACCACTGAACAATTCACTTGAATGGACATTTCGCACTCGTAAAGTAGATCCTTGAAATTGTGAGCTGTAAATATCTATTTGTGCACACATTAAGTAAACAGACTTTTTATTACACAATGGAAAAAATAACCAAAAGAACTTGAGCTTTACAGGGCTATCTTCACAGTGTTTTTAAATTCCGTTCGATATCATTTCAGCGGATGGATTTAAATGCATACAGGAACACACTACACATCAGTGGGCAGATAAAGTATGCACACATTTTCGTATGTATGTTCAAGTGAATACACCCATTGTTTAATGTGTTCGGCCTTATATACTGGACGATATTGTCCTGAGTGTAGTACGGATAAACTAATATGCACGTGGATGAGATCAAGTTAGTTTGAAAAAACACAAGCATCAGTATGCGAAAGGAATACGCTTGATAAACGATATCGGTAATGATTACGGCTAGTACAAATGACCGGCTGGTCTACGAGAGCGTTCTATCGGTGCAGCGAAATGAATCTGAACAGTATAACAAAAATTATGGACGGGAGAACAGCGCGCTTATACATTCACAGAAATACATACAAGATTCACGGTAAAATGTGTTGGTAGTCCATCATTATTTTGAAGTCATTCACAGCAGATGCGGTACTGTAACAATCCGTCCAGAAGGATACCGAAAATCAAACCAAGCCCAGCCCTGTCGACTGCAGGCTCGTTCGAGTTTCTCCAGTGGAACCCACAGTTAATGCTGAGAATATCTCCAACAGTCCTCGATGACTTTCTGCACCAACTGAGATGTTGACCGGAAAGAATCCTAGAACTAAGGCAACGAAAGTTCCCCAGGGCGCTGGAAGCAGTAGCTCGAATTTCACTGACAATGATGAGGTCGAACAAAGAAATTGTTATGACCAGCTAGTCAATGATAACGGGAAATGACTAGCGCACGAATATACGAATCACGGACACGTAGCACCGAGCGTAACGATAACCCGAAAACCCCAGAAGAACACAGAAGACCTTGACCTTCAGTCGAGAATGTATTTGCTCTCTAACCAAAGGTAACATAGCAGACCAGCGTCTGCATATATAGTCTTTGAACAGCCTTGAAGAATCCCACCTGAATTGATGCATTAAAAGTGGAATGGGCAATCAGAAACAGAGGAAATGTGCGCTAAAATCAGGTTTCAGCACGTAATGGCGCGCAGTATTTTTTAAAGACAAGTCGAAAAATAAGTCATTATGGGAAAATATGCTCACCCCAACATCTCCCTGTTTGAGATGACAATCATCCGTAGCACTTGGCTCGAGGGTCCAGCTGCATAGGACGATGTGGACGTCTATTGCGGTCTGTCCAACGTCTGGGCAGGAGGCTGTTGGGGATTTCGGCATAGGACGACGGAAAAGTGAGAGTGGGTGAATCCGGAATGGCAAACGTGTCCAACAAGTCCAGCGGAAACAGACGCCGGTCGCCCATTGTTGTTGTGTTTGTGTGCAGACGTCGTAACTGGTTGCGATGACGCTTCCATAATGTTCCACTAACAGAAGCGTCATACAACACCTTTCCGTGACGAGCACTCACGGTTGCGTCCGTCCAGTTATTGTGACCCGGTCGATAGTCACGAGCGTAAACGGCTTCTCCAATAGCGAAACCGTTGGAGTTTGGGCCGGGCACCTGCGTTGGCTCATTCGTCGGAATGAGAGCCTGATGGACTGTGCGAAGCTTGCGACCCACAAGAGCTTCGGCTGGTGATCGACCGTCGGATGTTGCAGGATTGGGGGTTGTGCGGTAGACGAACAGAAATCCTGTAACACCTCGTCTGTGGTCCCTTTTCCGGGAGATTTGAGCAGCGCCGCTTCGAAAATGTCGACGAAACGCTCAGCCTGGCCGCTGGACAGTAGGTGATAAAGCGGAGAACGAATGTTCTGGATGAATGAACGTTCGAAGAATCCTCGAAGTGTGAAGACGTAAATTGTGTCTAGATATTCCACAGGAGTATGTCAGGGAATCCATGCTGACCTAAAATGCGACGCGGAGCGGCGATCGTACTGAGGGATGTTGCCTGGAGAAAGTGCAACTATCTCAGGCCATTTGGAATATGCATCGACCAAGACGAGGTAGGACACCCCGTCGATCGGACCAGCGAAATCCAAGTGGAGGCGTGACCATGGACCCTTGGGTGCTTGCCACGGTATTGGATCCTGCCTGGTAGGTAGTTTGGCAGCCTGTTGACATCTTGAGCACCTGTTTCATCAGATCCTCAATGTGGCTGTCCATGCCGGGCCAGTGCATGTATTCGCGAGCGATTGCCTTCATCTTGTTGATGCCGGAGTGACCACAGTGGAACTGTCGCGGTATGGAAAAGCGGAGAGCGGCCAGAGTGACCACGAGACCAGCAAACATGATGCAAGAATCCACTGCTGTCAACGAGTCACGTCGACGGCCAAATTAGCTGATCTTATCAGCAGAAGGAACCGTGGGCAATTTGATCCGAGCAAACGTCATGACCTGGGTGAGTATCGGATCCAATGTCGTGGCGCGCCGGATGTCGACGGCAGTCACGGGAATTCCACGAATGGCGTCTGAGAGCTGGCGGCGAACGTCATTCCTCCATTGTCAGAGTAGCAATGACAGTGTCTTCCTCGGGCACGTGCTGATTGCTGAGATGCGACAGGCCATCTACCTGGCCGAACTCGTCAGTGCGGTGGTAGTGGATGTCCAAGTCCGGCAAAATTGTGGCCCATCGCTGCAGTCGATTGGCGGAATAAACCGGAATGCCCTTCTTCGATCCAAAAATGGACAGTAGCGGTTTATGGTCGGTTAGCAGGGAAAAGTGCCGACCGTATAGAAGTTTATGGAACTTCATCAAGGCAAGAATAATTACGACCGCTTCTTTTTCGACCTGACCGTAATTTTTCTCAGCGGAGTTGAGCGTACGAGAGGCGTGAGCAATAGCCTTCTCGGAACCATCCGGGAAGATGTGCGAGACGACTGCTCCAACACCGTAGTTTGATGCATCTGCTGCGACCACAATTGGCAGGGTTGGATCGTAGTGCGTCAGCAGCAGGTCGGAGCTGAGCATCGTCTTCAGTCCGGCGAAGGAGCTCTCGCAATCGGGGGACCAGCACCATGTAGTGTCCTTCTGCAACAGTCGATTGAGTGGGGCCCGAACATCATGTAGCGTTGGAAGGAAAGCACTGTAGTAGCTGATGAGACCAAGGAAGGACCGAAGAGTGTGGACATCCTTGGGCGCCGGCATCTGTTGAATTGCGCGAATGTTCTCAGGATCTGGGTGGCGACCAGCGGCATCAAAAATGTAGCCGAGGTATTTGATTGACCGGTAAGAACATCTGGCATTTGTCTGTTCGCAACCGGAATCCGTACTCCTGGATGCGTTGGAGGACCGCGGCGATTCGGTCACGGAGTTCATCGGTTGTCCGCCCCATTATGATAATGTCGTCGAGGTAGGCGGCGGTACCCGGTAGACCAGTAATCAATGCGTCGATTACTTGTTGGAAAATTGCGGGCGCGGTTTTGATAACTGCAGGGGGCATTGATGAATGTTGATTGTGAGTAGTTCACGAGATTCTGGTGCAACCTCGAGTTGGAGATATGCCTCCGCCAAGTCCAGTTTGGCGAAGCAGGTGCCACCGTTGAGCATAGTGAATATGTCGTCAGGCACTGGAAGCGGATAGCAGTTTGGCTTCCACGCAACATTAAGTTCAGTTTAGAAGTCACCATAGACTCAGGTGGATCCGCTAGACCACTTAACCAAGACGATGGGGGCGGCCCACGCTGAACAGGAAACTGATATCGAGACACCGAGCTGTTCTAGTCGTTCTGAGTTCCTGGTCTACGAGCGGCAGGGCTGCGTAGGGAACCGGCCGTTTGGGACGGAAGACCGGTTGGCTGCCAGGGCATAGCTGCAGCGTGGCCTGGGTACAGAAGCAAATATCCAGGTCAGCATGTAATACGGGGGATAACTGTCGAATGGTGCCGTCGGACAGCCTGTAGCGTGCGGCAGGAGACCGCACCTGGTTGCAGATGGCCCGGATCGGGACATCCAGAAGACCAAGCGGTTCGAGCCAGTCAAGCCCGAGTAGATCGAGACCAGAGTTGGAGACGTAGCACGTCCCGTCTATGGTGGTGCCACGGCATGACACTGAGCAGTGCAGTCTTCCCAGTCAACCGCACCAAGACACTGCAAGCACTGGTTGCCACCCGGGATGATGGGTGGACAGGAGAGCTTCTCGGAACTGTTCGTGATTTCGGAGGCAGTGTCTGGGTGCAGGGTAGCCCAACGACCATTGACACGGGCAGACAGCAACCTTAGGCATTCGGCGACAGTAATCTGGAAAGTAGCCAACAGACTGTTAGATCTTTCAACTGCACGGGACCCGGCTGGCTTTATGAACTTGGACCTCAATGTCCTGATCGACCCAGTCTGTCCCTGTGACCGGCGGTGTGGCATCGTTGGCAGCGATGTTGTCAAAAAAGGCAAAATTCATAGAAACGTCATGCAACAAAATAGCGACAAGCGGAAAGCGGCTTCTTGGCAACAGCAGGACTGGGCTCGGTTCACCACGAAGAAGATATTGGCTAGAAGCTGGAAAAGGCCTGAACTGAGCGGAGCGCCCGGTCCGGATGTTGGATCATGGCCGAGTCGTGCCTGAGGTTGACCAACCTCTCGCATTCGTCCACGATCTGCTCCAGCTTGATATTTGGCTCCTGGTCGATTTTAGCCAAGAGCCTGGTACGGAGGTCAGCGTAGCTTGGTGATTGCAGACCGCAGATGAAGACCAGGCAGCGGAACTGGTCCCTGCGAGCGAACTAAGCTCGGACCGTCCACACTCATCTCGGGGTGCCAGCTCAACGACGAACGTGTCTTCGCATAACTTGTACAAGACCTCAAAGAAGACATCAGTCTGGGCGTCATACAGAAAGTTGAAGTTCTCACTGGCCAGATGATCCACCAACGGCGGATCGGCACACGTGGACGGCCCAAAAGCGGCGAAGCGGGTGAATAGCATTTCCATAAGTCGGATCTGCGTTACCGTGTACCCATTACCCAGGTGGCTGGGAAATGTAAAATTGGAACTTACCAGTAAATTAAGCAAAATGACCGCATATAGAATTATATTTAGACCACGCAGGTAGAAAAACAGGTTTATAATCTGCATATACACCTTTCACGCATATTACTTACACATACTGACTGTATATATATAATGCGTACTAATTATAACCTGAGGGGTTACCAGGGCGAATAGATTATTACAAATGGGTATATATATATGTTCATTTGTAATAACCTATTCACCCTGGTGAGCCATCAGGCTATAATTAGTAGTAGCCGGTATCGACAGTTTATTGACCAGCATATGAAAACTCTCCACAGGACACCGTGGGAAAAAATATTCCTCTCGCATACCTTACATAATCGCATTAAAACCTCGAGTTACACTTTATGCCGCCTCTTCTGCCTCAAACCCCCCTTGCCAGCTACCTAACAACCCCCGCATCAAAAATGAAGATCTCAGCAATAACATCCGCTCAATGAAGCAAACTGATATCAAAACTTCCCCTATGGGGGCAATTCCTTTTTCCACTAGTATTTCCGCTTTTTTGGCAAGCAGTCAATCAGGCATTATCGTAATGGAAAAAAGGTTTATGTCCGTAGAGAAGGCGTTTACTATAACGCTTTTTCCAACCAATAACACGCGAAGGTTTTACGGACCAATAGCAACACGATGCAATGCACGTCGAAGTCTGTTATTCTCACTAGTAGTTCCTTCGATTTATAACCTGCTGCATACCCTCATCCCATTTGCATTCCTCCACCTCTCCTGTATTCTTGAAATCTAATCAATCGTTAGATTGGGGCCCTTCTCAAGGTTCCATTGGAGGGTAAACAATGCGTATAATACGAAGAGGTAACATATATTAAGGGCAAATTTTTATACATGTACAAAATGCGGAACCTTGTTAACGAAAGCCCCAGTGCTTGCCAGCAACCTGTGAAGGTATCAATCAGAAGCAGTCCGTGTCGATAAGTTTACCGGCCCACGAATGATTGCGCCACGCGGCTCCGGTCACATCTACGCCAAACAGTCTAACAAATCTATCCGATCAACTAAACCATACATCGGTCAGTCCTCTTCATACTGCAACACCGAGCCTTGCGTGGTAAGATTGCAGAAACGTGATTCGACGGCTCCACGATATTGAGCGAGGAGCCTTGATTAGGTGGCAGCCAATCACAGTCCATCAGCGTACCGACCGTATTTTGACTCACTTACGCGGAATTTTCGGTTAATTATGTTCATGCAATCGTACGGAGTTTACCACGTGAGTCATTCAAGAGGTGGCTATTGGTCAATCGATTATCACGAAATATTAAAACAACTGCTTGCCAATGTTACACGCTTTATTGAAAAACGAAAAGTATTAATATCGCCTAAATGTTTGTGGAAGTAAATTACATGCTACATTATTCGTCAAAGTATGTTTAATCACTCTGCACTTTCCCACTTAACACGTGAGATCGTGTTGTCTCTTAATTTCACAAACATCTGTTACGCAAGGTCAGCTTCTGCGACGAATCGGCGCTCAAAACCCGATACTGACTGAATGATGTGCGAGGTTTTGAACTTCTGGATGTTTTCGAGAAACCGACGAAGTCTCGTGCTGGAGTCTGCGCAGCTGTTTGCCACATTTTGGAAGTTCCTGGTCTTCACTTTTTCAAGTCGATCTATTTCTACATTCTTCCAACGCTATTCATATCAGACATTGACAAAATCCCTTAACGATGTACTTGGACGTATTTTTCCGCCTGACCTTGAACTAATTCACGGGTTTCATCGGTTTTTGCAGATCCAGGATAATCGGACTTGTTATTGAGCCGTCCCTGTGTGGCACGGAGACAGGACTTTGGCTCGGGACAACCTTGATTTATGAGGGCCGACGCCAAAATGGAGCACAAGCACATAAGTGATACGTAAGTGATTGCAAAGAGGAAATTTGTATGATGCAAGAGATCCAGTTGTCTACATCAGGCAATCGCAAGCGCGCACAACACATGCACTTGCCCACAGGACATGCAACAGAGACACACAGACAGACTCATCGGGCACGTTATGCAATACAGATACATCGCAGCATGCCGTGCATACTGATTTGTGTAGCCCATTATATACTGATTGCCTCTTCCTATCGGAAATTGTTTGGAAGAGCAGGCGGACTGAAAATATCTGAGGTTACCCTGAGATATTTGTCCAATCTCATCTTAAATACGTCAAGGGTCGGAGCTGAGACGACCTCTTCTGACAGGTTGTTCCAGAAGGGGACCACTCGGAGTGCAAACGAATGACGCCGGCAAAGCAAGTGGTAGCGTTGATGCTGAAGAGAGAAACTACTCCCTTTTGGAATTGCTCGTTCCGTTCTGAGTAGGACAGGTGAGCAAGAGTGATTGGAGCCGGTCGACGTTTTGTAGGCTTGCATGGTATCTCCTTCTGTCCGTCGAAACCTTAGTTTGAACAGATTCACACTTTAAAGTCTGTTATGATAACACAGATACCGAAGGTAGCACTACGCTAAACTTGTTCAAGTAATGAGACATTCTTGCGGAGATAACGGGAAAAAGCTCGAATATTTACTTCTAGTGAAGGGCGAACTAGGGTAGAATAAATGGAGAACGAAGTTTGCCAGGGTTAGGCAGCTTAGTCTAAGTTTGATGAATTTAGACATTAGTAGCCTTGCGTGCCATCATCCTGCAGTTGACGGAGAGACTTAGATCCTGGGTGACAATCGACCCTAAGTCTTTCTCCTGTTCAGATACACAAAGTTTAACATTATCAAGGTGTTGCAAGGTCGCACTGTTCGTGATGAAGCCTCAGGACTTTACACTTTGCCGCTTTGGGTGGTACTTTGCCCAACCTACGCCAGTTACACAATGTGTCAAGATCTGATTGTAGACTGGATTCATCGGAGGAATCATGAATGACCCTCCAAAGCTTCGTGTCGTCTGCGTACAACAGAACGCTCGAAGATAAAAGCGACGGTATTTCATTGACGTATAGGGTGAACAGCAACGGTCCTAAAATTGACCCCTGCGGTACCCCACACTGGACTTTTCGAATTGTTGAATAAGTGCCATTAACTCGAACAGAGAAGGTGCGTCCACTCAGATACGCCTCCAACCACCGTAGCAGTTTCCCTCCAATTCCGTACCATTGCAGTTTTGAAAGCAATATGCCGTGGTCTACCCTGTCGAAGGCTTTCTGAGAAGTCTAGCAGGATAATGTCTACTCGGTCCACAGAATGAACAGCTACGGTCCACTGCCCATGAGAGGTTCGTAGGTTGGAAACGCACGAGTGGCCCTGTCTGAAACCGTGCTGTTAAGGGGTTATCATTTCGTGTATGCGGAGGTGTTGTTTGACAGTGTCTTCAACAACGTTTTTCGTTGCCTCTGAACAGATACTTTGGAGGAAAATGGGTCTGCAATTGGACGGCAAGTTACGCTCACCGCATTTGTGGAGCGGACAATACTTCACATTGCTTCCAGTCAGCAGGTAGTTCACCTTCCTCGAAAGACTTCCGAAGCAAGTCACTTACGACTGCAGCTAAGGTTATCTGCTCAATATTTTAGCAGTCTTCCTGGTGCAATTATCCGTTTCGAGGGATTCGGCTTGAAGGTCGTTCAAAAGGGAAAACGGTCATTTTGGCGCGAATCCTCGTTTTTCAAATATTTTCGGAAATTTTAAAATCGGAATTCCAGGCAAAGTACTCACAATGCATCAATTTTAAATAAACAGCGGTACTGCAAATATTGAAATACATCGATCAAGTGCCAAAGTACTGGTTTTGAGATAAAAAACTTTTCCATCATTTTCGCAAAAATCACCCGTTATTGGCGTTAGC
>LOND01002250.1:122683-168987 GCA_014220965.1 Paragonimus kellicotti | reverse complement strand
TTGACATCACACATTACTTACTTACCTAGAACAGAAACAGAAAAAAAGGATTATGACTCACGTGATATGTATGCCCATTCGTAATAACCTATTCACCCCGGAAAAAACCATCAGGCTATAGTTGTTCGTATCTGATATTGACGGTTTATTTGACTAGCATACAAAAACTTTTCAAAGAAAACCGAAAAAAGAAATGCTGCCCACGTTCACCTCACATAAGTGCACTGAAACCACAATTCATATTTCGTGTTATCTTCCCTGCCTAAAACCCTACTTAATAACCACTATTAACCGTTTTGTGCTATGAAATATCGATTCTGGCTTAAACATCGATCTTATAAAACAAAACATGTTGAAAAATCGTATGGAATTTTGATTATCTCCTGGTAATCACTCAGGAAGTAGCTGCTGACTACCCAATAATCGCGGAATACTATAACAATTACCTGCCCGTATTATATACTTCAATGAACGAGAAAGAAAACAATTATATACCGCGTGAAGTTTAGTCAAGAAAAAATATTACATACATTATTTATCATATTACATGTGATCACTCCGCATTCTCCATTCAACGCGTAAGATTTTGCTTTTTTCTCACTCTTAATACATCTGCTATGCGAGGAAATTTCCTGCGATAGAATGACGTTAAAAACCCCGTATTGACCGAGCAGTTCGCGACAGTTTCAACTTTTTGACGTTTTCGAACAATCGAAGAGTCTTGCGCTGGAGTTTGCTCAATTCTTCGCCGGATTTTGGAAATTCCCGTCCTCCCTTGCCCGAGCCGAATTGCTCCAAAATTTTTCCGTAGCCAATTATGTCAAATAATGGCGGAATCCCTCAAAGATGCATTTGCACGTATTTCCCGGCATGACCTTGAAATATTTGAAGCATCGTCCCCCACATAACCTTGTATAAGAAAGATTAGTGTAACATCTCATCTTTTGAACAGAATCTGAGGAATGAGCGAACTATTTCACTTACTGATGTGTGTATCAAACTTTCGTGAACCGCAACCTATCTCTGTCTGATTGTGCATTCTTTTGGCAGCAGACTTCATGTTTGTCTTACAATGTAAACATTTGTTGATTTGTAACGCCCGTAATTAGCTGTCATGATCGCGCACATCCGAGCGTGTCTCTCACGAATGCGTTGGGAAATATATATAATCATTACAATACTTCGGGAGTCATTTTAACGACAAGTATCTACTCTGCTACTGTATCAGTCCCAGAACAGTTTCCAGGAAGTGATCACAATGTAGTCAACTTCATGTTTGGCCCAAAAGCTTCAAAAAAGTCGGCCATCATAAATTACCACCAAATTAAAGTCGTTGATTGCGACATGTTCACCGCGCCGCGTAAGTCCTTGGAGTGAAACACAGTTCTTTTGACCTGACTCTATTACTGCAGCCGAATTATCTAATAAACACTTTGGGTTTTGCATAAACACCTTAAACCTACAGAAACCAGAACGCCATATTGCGTGAGGTCAAATGTTGGAACGCACAAATCCTAGCGAAACGGCCACGACGCATTACATCACATGCGCGACCATGCGTGACATGGACCGTGTTTTCTAGCGTTGCTTTACGACGCCCCCTGTGACGTGAGTTGCTCTGACATCCTGACTATCATATGTAACTGTTTCACTTGGTTCACTCTGTGTCTGTTGGTCGTTCATGGTAATCGTTTCGTCCTGTGAATGTAGAGCATCTGTGGCCTAATTTTGTCTCGCTATTCCGATAAACGGTGTTATCGCGTCTCTCATCGTTTTTCGGTTTTGGGTCAACCGACTGAGCGCGTAACCAAGACGACAACCTGATAACAAGGCAGAACTCTCACTACAAAGAAGGAATTTGAGCTGAAACTTCCTAAATCACAGCACCGAAAAACGTGATTTCATCTTTATTATGCTAGTGTATAATATGTTTAATGTTTTAGAGTATAGGACCAAAATGCTCCATCTGAATGTGGAAAAACGTGCGCTTAACAGCGAAGAGGAGCGCTTTGAGTTGATACAGTTATTTCGGCGAGGGAACTATATGAAATACCCCGTTATCTCAGTAGTGAGCAGACAGGACAAAACTCTCGTGGATGATCTTGTTACAGTCTGCGAGGTCTTTAATTCCTATTTTGCTGCTGCCTTCAACACTGAAGGAAAGATATTGCCTTCGCATCTCCCTATAAACAAGTATGTTCCTAAACCATGTCCCTGTTGATGCGGTGAACACACACGCCAAGTTAGTTGTTATCCAACCCTCCTATCTTCCTGGTCCTGATGGTATTCATCCTGTCGCTCTCAAACACGGAGGGGAAGATATTTCTCTACCTTTGTTCAACATTTCTATACTTTCTTCAACATCAGGTACCTCCCCACTCAGTGGGAGACTTCTATAACGAACTGCCGCTACAAAAGGGGTTCGCGACGAGACGTGAGCAATTATCGTCCCATCAACCGTCTGCTCTAGGTGTTGGAGAGGATAGAAACGTCGCGTGGTTGAATTTCTATCAGCACAAAGGCCTATAAACCGCACCCATCATGGGTTCGCCAGCAAGCGTTCTTGCATGGCGTGCCAGCTGGAATTTCTTAACCATGTTACGAAATCCGCTGATTCAGGAGATGTGGATATTGTTATATAGTTGTACATGCAAAACACTTCAATGGTGTACTCCATAGGCGTCTTTTGATCAAAATAGCATCTTTTGATATACGTGGTCCATTGTTCAGCTGGATTCCTTCATACCTTAAAGACCGCACGCAGACAGTGAAAATAGAGAATAAGAGCTCAACGTCCAGACCAATCACCAGTAGGCTGTTTCAAAGAAGCGTCCCGGGACCACTACTCTTTCTCATGTATATAAACGATGTACGTGAATTTATCAAGCATCGTAAGCCATTCTTATTCGCTGATGACACCAAACTTGTCTACACTACTCGTTCTGGAAATTTCACTTATTGTTTGGAAAATATACAGGAAGACTTCATGTCATTAGAGTCTTGGTGTCAAACTTGGCTGATGTAATATTCAGCCAGTAAAGGCAACATCGTCGCACATGGTTTTCATGTACCAGAGGACATTATAAAGTTGGACGATCATAACGCAACAACTGCCAACTCAGTGCGCGACCTGGGTACACGTTACTCAAACTGATCTAACTTCGCTGAACATATATCTTCCATAGTAGCTTGAACTAGACAAAAGATAGGTTACACTGGGCCCTCGCTCTTCCTTTCTGCTGTTCGGCTACACCTTTATAAATTATGCATACGACCCCCATTCAAGTACTGCATGCTCATACTCACTCACCTACGCAAGTCTGATAGGCGAGCTCTACCAGACGATTGCACCCGACCCTCTTTGGCTACGTAGTCTCAAGCTGAACCTCACACTCATGTATGTTCATTTTTCTTATCTATCTGCACAGCAAGCTCCGCAGAGGTGAAAATGCAGCTACTGGACGCGGATGGCATGGTTGAACTGGTTCGGGAATCTTCATGGGCGGCTTCAACTATATGTGGGTTTATGCCAGCAGCGTTGTCTGCTGAAACGAAGCAATGAAGTTTCGAAGTCCAACTTACCACTGTTATCCGATAAAATATCATCCACTGACAGATTACTGCTACTGGTAGCAGCTACTCCCTCTCTGAGAGTATGCCAGCAACATTCTTCATGCGCTAGCTTGATGAGACGGTGGATATTCTAACGAGAGCAACCATGGGGCTTTTTCACACAACAATCAGCCATTTCGCACGCCAATTAAAGGTGAAAGTGGCCGTTCAAACGGAACTTCCCGCGTCATATTTTCCTGCATGTTGATGTGGATAAACAAATATTTTCTAACAAGTAAACAAACCCTTGGTAATATGAGTAGACACTATTCAGTTTATCACTACGCAAACAGCAGACACTCGTGTCACAATTGGTGTAATAAAGAAAAAGTCGAGTGACTCGCGTGAGACACTCATTATTCGCTCATGAGACGGCCGACCGACTCAGTGTGCTGTTAGGGTTGAGCCAAAGGCCCAATAAGACGTGCACATGACTTACACAATCGAAAACAAAAATGGTGCCAACAACACGGCAGCACGCTTCGTTAGACACTTCAAGTTCAATCCGTGCGTGCTAACTATTTCCGATCGCACGTTACACAGCTCCCCTCTTTGTTGAGCACCGTCCCCGGTGCCTCACCTATTTCTAACACGTTCGAAACTTCGAATTCCACCTCGACCTGGGGACGTCCGATGGTGTTCCGCGGACAGCAACCTGTGTGTATGGCTTCAGTCGGTTGAAGTGAACCACAATTCGCTATCTGTCAGTTCCTGTCAGTTCACTAATCTGACAGGTTGCCTCCGAAGTTATCTGTTCAACATCATACGGCTCTTCCTGTTTTTCATGCATCTTCATTGGGACTCCCGGGCACGGAACTGTGTTGTGCAGCCACACTCTTTCGTCAACCTTCAGGGGCTCCAAATGCCGTCCTATTATGGTAGTTCTTCCGATGCCTGTGAGATGTCTCCAGATGTGTTCGTGCAATCAGGTGGGTCTACTAAAGTGTATCAGAAAGCTTGCTTATATATTGTGCATCTGGAAGTTGCAGTTGTTGCGCAATCGACCACCTGGGGATAGTCTCACTTTTCGGCCGGTCCGCAAGAAATATGGAGCTCGATCGGTCGACGGGCTGTTAGTTGCAGTTCGCGTTTTGTCTATTCCTTATAGCCTACACATTTCGCGAACCAAACTGCTCTCAAGGCAGGAGGCTTGATCTGAATGGAGTTGGTCAGGGGCTCCACAATAGGACACTCAGTAGTCGATAATGGCTGTTGCTACTGTCGATGTAGCCACCTGTGCAAGCGGGACTGCTTCGCACCATTTGGTGAAATATTCTGTCAGGATCAAGATATACCAATTGTTTTGAGTTTATCAGGCAACAGCCCCACAAGTTCCACGTCAACTAACTCGTTAGGATATCCTGCAGTCATAACTTTCAGCGGCGCTCGACGTCCTATTTGAAAGTTCTTGAGGTGTTGCACTTTTCGTACGGTTGATGTAACAACCTGACATCTCTCTGCTGATGTGGCCACCAAAATCGTTGTCGTGTGGCCGTCTCTAGTTCATTTAATCCCGCACGACCGAGTTTGCGGGGCAAGTTTCCTAGGACGTTACGTATCATGGACTGAGCGACCACAATCCTTCTCACATGAGCGGGACAGTATTATATGAATAGTACTCTGTCCGTCATCCTGGGCTGTTCCCAGGGCGCCCAATGACAGCGAGATTTGCAGCTGTTTCCTCCCATTTCATCGCCTGTTGATCTCTTGCCATTACTCTGACACCTTTCGAAGATGAGCGCAGTCTAGGGATCTGCCGTTTGAGCCTACTGCCAGCGGCCGTATCCCGCGCTCTGTAGGTTGATCAGCGTTACGTATTGCGTAGTACAAGACAGACAGTTGCCATGGTTGCGAGCGGGACGCTGCGATAGTGAATCTGCGTTAGAATGTCGTCTGCTGAGTCAATGTTCACAAGCCACCTCGTACTTCTCTAGGATCTCCTGACATCAGGCTAACTGCCGTTCTGGGTCTTTGAAGTGTTGCAACCAGCGGATGGACCTTGCGCACGATAAAACTCTGCCCAACAGATAATGCGGGAAGCCTTGCTCAAAGAATACTGGGGCGCGCGTTTCTTTTCTCGTTGTGCGGTTCTTCTCACATTCACTTAAACATCGGCTGTCGCAAGCTATCAGCCATTCACTACCGTCTTGCACTCTTTGAGAGAGAACCGTTCCAATTTCCAATTCCAGTTCCAATATCCAAAGCAAACTCTCCGGCCCCAGATGACAAGTCAGGAAAAACTAGCACTGGCGCCGTGCACAGGGCTTCGCGTAACGATTTGGAAGCACTTTTCTGTCCACATGAAATCGTGATTATTTTGTGATAATCTGATCACGGAAGTGGAAATGCGAGTGAATTCATTGACGAAGCTGCAATAATAGAATGCTAGCTCGAAGAAGCTCCTCAGCTCGTTTACACGCTCCGGCGTGAGCCAACATCGAACTTGTGCCATCTTTCTTGGGTCTGTGGGGATACCCGCCCCAGAGATGACATGCCCAAGGACTGTTACCTAGTTGAGCAGAAAGCGGCATTTTTTGCACTTTTGCCAGGCGGTCCAGCACGGACCCCGAATTGCTCGTGTGCTCTTGTTCGGACATTCCGTAGACTATGACATCATTCAGTTATACTGGGCGTTTTCTAAGGATTAAGCCATGCAATGCTCTCTGCATTAGGCGTTGAAACGTCACGAATGCGTCTGGTAGTCCAAAAGAAATAACTTCAAACTCATACGGTGTCGACGTTACGGTGAAGGCCGTCTTAGCTCGGTCGTTTTCTTCGACCATTCCTGCCAATAACCTGAGGCAAAATCTAACGTGCCAAAATATGTGGCTTCGACGGTAGCACCAAAGAGGTCGTCGATACTTGGCAATGCGTTTTTCGTTCTCATTTGGTTGAGCTTTCTGTGGTCGACGCACAGTCGCAGGTCACTGACTTTCTTTTCTGCCAGGACTACTGGGGTAGCCCATAGAGAATCTGCTGGTCGGATCACGTTCTTCTGTAGCATGTCGTCAACCATTTTACGTACCTCATCCTGAATGTATGCAGATACCCTGTGTGAGGGTATCTTCATTGGTAGCGCATCTGCCGTACTAACTTCTCTCCTTAGAAGGCTTGCGCGACCATGTTCCCTCCTGCGCAAACACAGGTGGTCGACGTTTAACTATTGATTCCAGGCATCACGCATCTCGCGAGTCGTCAGAAACCTCACTCGACTGAATCATCTCGCCAATTTGGTGCGTCACTTTGGAAGGAGCCGTAGTGACACTGAGAGAGAAGTCGGTTTCTGGGAGAATTCTGGGTATAGGTGTCACATGAGTGGTGTCGGACGGGCTTGTAAGCTGAAGGTTGTGCAAAGCGAATGCGCACCCAAGACTACCCAGCAAATCTATTCTCATTATAACACAGGATGGAAGGTTGGGGCTCATCACAAAACTGTGGTATCCGGCTATAATTCTCTTAGTATTCTATTATTCTGCTCTCCATCGGGATTTGGTCACCACTGGCCGAAAGAATGAGTTGGCGATACGGTTTCCGTCTATAACGTACCGTGTGTGCCAATTACGCTCAATGACGCCCCGGTGCTCTCTAAACCTATGAGTGCTACTCCACATATTATTAACCGTAACGTAGGTCCCGCTGGTGGTTGGGCACATTCGGTAAAGAAAGAAACTCGAACGCGAACACAGGGATTACCCGTTCTGTTGTGGTTTCTGGGAGCTCGGCAGATGGTTTTGGAGCCTTAATGATGTACCCTGGATGTGTGGCCACATGATCTTTGCGATTTATTTAGCCAGGGTTGCCGTTAACAGTCTACATATCGCGAGCAGCCACATCCCCGATACCGGTCTGAGCCTCTGCTATACATTAAAAGGCTGTCCCTCAGGCTAGTCGCCCGTACCGCGACGCATTGTTGTGCTAGTTAGTTGACAGCTGCTTGGACCCTTTCGAGGTTTTCGATCAACCGAACCGCGGCATGAAGGTCCTGGGGTGAGTGAAGCATGAACTCTCTTCTTCGTTTGTTGACAGGATTCCTTCCACTGGCTGCTCAAGAATTCGCTACTGGAGTTCCTCTGGGGCTGTTTCTGATAACCTCGTTCGGCCAGGCACCAAAATTTACGGACAAACGATCGGACGGTTTCCTTCCCGAGCTGTCTACCAACATAGAACGGTTGTCGATAGACTGTCGGGCGCAACGGGGCATCCAACAAACGCCGCAATCCAGTAAACTTCCCATCTGGTACGGGGGAGTTCCGGATTCGGCTTTGATGAGAAAATCGGAGCCCCCTCCGTTCAGTGAATTCAGAATTAGGTCCTAATGAGACTCCGCTTGGAAATTCCGAAAGTAGGTCCGTAACTGACCTTCTCGTCTGGGATAGCAATCCCATAGTGAAAGTGTTGGGATGTGGAATCGACGCTAGCAGCCCCGCTGTCGTGAGTTCTGTCGATAACCTTCCTAGAATGTTCGTCAGTTTCTGCGTGAGGTGATCGAAGCATCCGCAACTGGATGGAGTAGCAGGGCGTCGATCTTTTACAAATTTCTTTGCGGAGCTCAACATTTCGCATCCTGGCAGGGTCACCAAATTGTGAAGGACAATCAGAAGAGCAGACATAGATCGTGCCCAGAGATATATTATGCAACGCGCAGCGCTGCTATAATAGTCAAAAAGGATAAAGACGCAAAAGTGCGACAGAGTGACGTCCAAATTCAGCTATCGTTCTTGCTTGTCTGATTGCCCACTGACGCAGGGTCTGCGTGCCTAACGTTAACGTAGTAGTCTGAAAGATGAATTGAGTAACCACGTAATAATTGCTACCCCAAATTCGATCCGTGCGCGCTAACTAGTCTCGATCGCGCCTTACACGTGGCTGGTAGTTCAGGGATCACCTTGTAAAGTGTATGATGATGTAACTACACATTCAGTTTTTGCCGATTTTGTGATCTTGGGAACTAGCTTTTCAGTAGCATGTGTCCCAGATGCTTTCACATGAACTGAAATTTTACCCCCCCATTACTTCCATGTTGTTGCTATATTCACACAATTGGTGCGTTGTGCTGCTGTTAGTTATGCGTATGGTGTACACTTATGAGTATCGCCTTGTAGTATGTACATTGATCGCGCTCACCTGTGCGTGGTTCTCAGAGACGCGTTAAAAAATATACCGGTATCATTATTATTATTATTATTATTATTATTAATATTATTATTATTATTTGCGCCGCTATGTAGTGTATCGAACACACGTCGCCAACAAGAATAGGAACCACTGAACGTGGATATCCAGTGGAGGTATCTCAAAAATAATGTCCGCAGACGCCAGCAAAGGCTGATCCATCAGAGGTAGAACTGATCGTTGGCAGGAAGTGCGATAATCTATAACCCATCTTTGTGCGTTGGCCATGGCGTTCAAGTAAGTTTACTCGTGACCAACTAATGATGACAGTCGAAATAAAACATCGGCCACAGTTGTCAGAAACGTGACGTATTTCTGAGGTAAATTGAGATACGGAGTCCATACGTCAAAATTTGTGTGGCGACTACCTTCCGGATCTAATGCGTGTGGCGAAAACCAGCGGTTTGTGGTGGGTGAAAATCACAAACTTGTTCTTTTCGAGGACCTGTTGGAAGTGCTAAACGGCCGAGTAGATTGTTATTAACTCACGACCGAACGTGCTATACCTTGTTCCAGCTAGAAGTAGACGTCTGGAAAAGAAAACGTGCGGTTTCCAAAGTCCATCGACGAATTGTTGAAGCACGACAGCAATGGCGATGTCTGACGCATCAACAGTTATACTTATTTCCGTGGTTGAGTTGAAACGGTATAACATGACAACGGTGGCTAGTGCATCCTAAATTCGACCGGAAGATTCAGTGGCTGTCGCTGGTAAATCTTTGTCTTCGTTGACACGGCCGCGAAGTAAATTGGTCAACGGCTGTATAAGCTGAGAGCAGTGTGGAAGAACGGCTTCTAAAAGTTAACCATTCCGTTACATCGATGGAGGGCAGCGAGAGTTGTAGGACAGCAAAAGTCTCGGATTGCGCCTACCTTATTAATCAACGGTCGAATACCCTGTTGATCAACGTGGTGTCCTAGGAACTCCACTACAAGCTGGCTGAAAACGAATTTGTTGGCGTTAATCGTTATCCCAAAGTTTGCCCAACTGTCAAAGAGCTGTTGCAGATGGATGTTGTGTTCTTCTTCAGAAGCACTTGTAACTAATAAGTCGCCGATTTTAGAGTGGACTAAATCCAGACCTCGTGTGACACCGTTGATAAGGCATCGAAACGTTTGGGCAACGTTCCGTAACCCAAACGGTATGGGGTGGAAATTCGAATAAACCGAACAGCGTGATAACGGCTGTCTTCACGACATCCTCGTCCGCAACCGGGATCTGGTGGTGGGCGCGCATCAGATCGATTTTTGAGAACACACGGGTACTATGAGGGCTAGCCCTGATGCCCTTTATATGTGGGATCATGTATTTGTCGGGTGCTGTGCGGTTGTTCAGTGAAGAATAATCTTTACAAGAGCGTCAAACTCCTGACGCTTATGGACAGTGTGGGGTGCTGAGGCCTAGTGGCTACTGGACGGACGGATGATCCTAAGTTCCAGCATGTGCTGAAACCTGCGAGCGAACACCTACTAAACTGTCGTTACTACGTGGTGCCTCGTGGAACCCGTGATGGCAGGCAGAGATACGAACTGTTGAGAAGCAGTCGAATACCTGTTAACTAGATGAATGAAACAGATTAATTTCGTACAGCTTTGATAAACAGAACTGATTTATGCCTTATCGACCAAAATCCCGGTAACGGTAAACATTGTCGCCTGGTCAACTAGACGGCGTTGTCTGGAGTCGACCAAAAAGTCGAAGTGTTGGAGAAGATCTATGCCGATTACTGCCATTTGGGCATCGGCGGTCGTGGAGATCCGGTAGAAGGGCGTACGGAGACTTAAGCTGGGGGTGGGAGGGCGCTGACCGACCACTTGACTGGTGTTTCCATTGGCCACGCGAAGGTTAGAAGTGATCGATGTGTTCCAGTTGTGCATTTCAGATTCCGCCTCCTGGAGAACCGAATTGAGGGCCCATCGATGATGTCTATCATTCTGCACATGCAACGTACAATTTCAGTTAAATGGTGAGATATACAGACAGGAAGATGGAGTAGCTATGGGGTCCCCACTAGGCCTGCTGTTTGCAGACATATTCGTGGCCAAATTGGAACTAAATCAGTTAGGACCTGCAGTTTCCCAATTTCCGTTCTATAGAAGCTAAGTGGATGACATATTCGGTGTGACCAAAGACTTCACCGATGCACAAGACCTTCTACTGGCATTTAATCACGCACAACCGGATGAACAATTCACTCTGGAGGTAGATGAAGATGACAGGTTGTCTTTCCTTGATGTGTCATTGCAACGCAGAATGAACGGTTCTCTCCAAAGATCCGTTCATCAGGAAAAGACCAACTTTCATAGCTTTGTTCCATAAAAGAAAAAGGAACTTTAATTAGCTGCCTAATCGATTGAGCAAGGAGGATATGCACGTCAGACACCACGGACAACGGATTGCACCTAATTCGAGAGATACTGAGCCAGAATGGATATCCAGAAAGATTTATAATGAGGAGTATGAGATGTGAAGATGCTCAACAAGCAATGGAAACAGTAGGCAAAAAGCCGAATTTGGTCAGTCGGACGTTTAAGAGGAATGCAACCATTGAACTGGTCAGTCACAAGCTGAAAAATGCATTGGCCATTACCTACAATGCTGCAGGAATGATCATCTCAGTTAAAAGCCGACCGGTGCGGGTGTCACATCTCAAAGACAGTTTGCCTAAGCTTTCTCCGTCATCCCCTGTTTACTCTCCTACCTGATGTTTGATTTCCCGGCGATTTACTCCGTACTTTGCCTCAGTCATATTATATACATTTAGGACTTCATTAGTATATCACATTAAGTTGCATAGTTTTTAACTGCATTCTTTTTCACATATTTCTGTATGTATCAATTCCTTGTACTGCCCTACCGTTGTATTGAATTCCAGCTTTAACCCAGTCACTGGGGGTATCCAGACCCACAACATCAGACAATTCAGACTGAACCTGCGTAATCTGAAGTAAATAGCGTCGAGAAAATGTTGAAATAGTTCCGTGTGTAAGAGTAGGATCGAAATTACCAAAATCTGGTGAACGAGTAGGCGGACTTCCGCGCAATATTTCGCATATCGCTCGAAAATGTCCAAAAATTGGAAATCTTGCAAATTGCGAAACTTTGGGTTACAGCCCACAACACCCAGGAAAACTTTCAGGACCCTAGTTCCGGGGCTCACTCCAGTCAGCACCTCGGTAAATCATGGGAGTCATCGATGCACAGGTGATGTATGTTCATCATTAACCGTGCGTTTTGCTGGATGAACTTAAACGCGCCTGGCGTCAACAGAGCTGGACGTGGTTTGGATTACAATGCCCGTATGGTCGGACAAATTGACGGTGTTGCTAGTTGCAACTTGCCAATCTATGGAATTTGTGGAGCAGTCAAGATTGATAGTCAAGTCAATGGAGTTGATGGTTTTTCAATTGAGTCCTTTTGCGTGGAAAATATTGGTTCGTAATATTTCCATTCGAGGTGATGTCTAATAACCAAACACTTTTATGAACTTAAAAGTTTTGGCACGCATGCTTTGATCCCGTCTTTTGACGAATTCGTTAGCTACAAGTGCATTTGTGAATTGCAATAACGGTGGACAACATCTTTGCTGTACTTTCTTGCATAGGCTTAGGCAGTGGCACTCCGGTTCTCCTATCCTACAAGCTTTGGGTAAGACTGTTCACGGTCAACAAAGGTATTCTGTCAGGTACATTAAACACCCCCACTTTACTTACACAGGATAACCGTTCGTGCATTTCGGTAGCTATTGTGTCAATAAACGTTCTAGCAGCTACGAGACCTTTATGACTGGAAGTAATCTCAGGATGGGTGTTATTTGGTGCAGTTAGAACGCTAACTGTCGGATTCAGCTGGCGCGAAATTTGGGTAAGTTCTTCGTACGTACTGTGTAGTTTCACCATTTTAGACTCTGCCGGTTAATTTACTAACCTGATCTTCGAATACATCGGTAATAGAGACTGAACATAACTCGGTTTTGTACTTTCCCTGTAATGGGCCAATATTTGCAGTCGAAATCTTCGCTTTAGCAGTAGACTTGGGCTCATCAACAATAAAAGGAATGGAGCAGGCGTTGGACGGGGTGCCTGGAGACTTTACGCCTCTCTTTATTGAAACCATGTCTTTTTTGCATGAGGCCAATCGCTTGTCGACCGGCAATTTTCGAAGACTAGCTGTCTTGATGAGCATTATAGTATAATATATCTTTTTCATTAGCCAGTTACGATGGAAACTTTTCAAAGCGGTTGACAATAACGAAAGAGAGTGAATAGTAGGTTAATTTGAGCGGTTGAGATACAACCGAAATATACACCAACACACGATAATAACTGGCCTTTTTAGAAAGACGCAACGAAGCTTTGTGGACTGGTAAGGCAACTCTCACGTCGCTGAAGTTTTAGGATTTTGCAGACGTCGAGGGTGATCTGACTTCGTCGGTCCTTCATAGAAAGATAACTAATATAGGAGGCCTTCCACCTATGAACTTTAATCCTGGGCAACCGCTGGGGGAGACACTTCACATGAAAATGCCCCTCGAGCATGACAGGGGGATGATTTTCCAATTGCGCAGGCACAGAGCGCTACAGCGTTTAGGGTTGCCACCCTCGGATCCAGCAACTGCTGCTATGCATCGCGTTAGACCTAGAAATAAGGAAAAATGAACTACCTGAGCGTCCGGGCAAAGGCAGTTATCCGTCCCCAACGCCTGTCCTGCAGCGCCTGAGGACATTTACAGCTATGTACATGTGTCTTCTGTGGATAATGGGTAAGGGAGTGGTACCTACGAAAAACTGTTAGCTGTTTGTCGACACACCCATGGAACACACATAGTGCATTATCAACTGTACAATAAATGCGAAATAGAAAAATAAAACCACTCGAGATAACGCGTAGGCAAATCGACGCCCCTCCGAACGGGTCGTACGTTTGGGATGGAGATCGTAGGGAATAGATGCGAAAGGCAACGGGGGGGGGTGATTCGGAGTTTGAAGTAAAGGTGGACAGCTGGGATGATGCTCGTGTTGTCAAACTGGTGTTTAATCGGTAAAGGCAGATTAAGGACGATCGATCAAACCGTGAGGTGTTGATCGAAACTGTTTATCACGTGAGTTTTTGCAGACCGTTTAATGACACGAAAAGGTCCTTTATGCGGTTGCTGCAGCGCTTTCTTGACAGAGTCTGTTCGCAGAAATACGAACTCACAGGTGCTGATTTTTTTTATGAACGTAAGACGAAAGTTGTTGAATACGTGTAGCACTTGCTTGTAGCGACCGCATGTAATTGGCTAGCCGGTTGGCGTAGTCCTGGGCACCGACAACAGCTTTACTTGACAGCTGAAAGAAATCAGCAGGAAGGCTTGGAGGACGACCGTAGACGAGTGACGTTGGATTCGTACAGTCATCTTCAAGGCAATTGCGAACGACAAGAACTACCTGTGAACCCTCCACTCAATCCATCCGCTCGTGAGCACGTAGTGAAGCTTTGGGCTGTCATTGGAAACGCTCGACGAGTCCATTAGCTTTTGAGTGGTATGCTGTGGTGCGTGTTCGGTGCTCTCCTTAGAGCTTGGTCAGTTGTGAAAATGAGTCTGATTCAAACTGCGTATCGCAATCAGTTACACTAGCCGACAGACGACGAAAACGTGCGATCCATTGCTCGATAAAAGCGCGAGTGACAGACACTGCTAATTGGTCTGTCGACGGTATGGCTTCTGGTCAGCGAGTTAACCGATCGATACACGCGTGTAGATGAGTGTGGCCTTGAGAAGGTGGGAGTGGCCCGACGAATTGTAAGTGAATATGTTCAAAACGATCGTCGGGAGCTGGAAAAGCTTCCAGTGAGCTGCTCGTATGTCGGTTGACCTGGGAACGTTGGCACGCGAGGTAGCAACGAGCCCAGTGACGTAGGTCCCGATTCACGTTAGGCCAGACGAATCGATCTGCAATCAGCCATAAAGATGCACGTATCCCTCAGTGTGAAAGGTTGTGCAGCGCTCCAAAAATTGCTTCTCGCAACAATGGTGGCAGGAATGACCTGGGGTATCCCGGCGCATTGTCACATACAGTGGCACCAGTCGAAGTTGTCAATGGCGCTGTGACAATCCGTAGATTCGTGCGTCTTGAATCATCCATAAACATGCGGCTGTGGTGCGGTGTAGACAAGGTCAGTGGCTGTGGATACACTGCGCATTCGTGATGATGTGTCCGCGGCGACGTTTGCGGCTCCGCAAACATGGCGGATGTCCGTGGAAAACTTGGCTATGTGGTCCAGCCGTCGAGCTTCTCGAGGCGAATGTCTTTCGGAGTAATTCCACAAAGCGTTGAGAGAAGAATGTGATCGGCCGTCATGCCTCCAGAGTTGCTTGCTGTAACACTGCACCCATGGCTGTGTCTGATATGACCACGATAATGTTGGTCGGTGCATCCGTTTTTTGGAAGTGCAAAATGACTGCAGAGGCAAGTGCCTCCTTTATGGTGGCGAAAGCTGTTGTGGCTTCAGGGGCCAGGTGCAAAGTACGTATATTGCCCCGAAGTAAATCACTCAGAGTGTGCATTAGCTTGGCACAGTTGGGAATAAGTCGATGATAATAATTCACAAGTCCGCTGAAACGGCAGAGTTTGAAAATTGTTTCGGGAAGCAGGAACGCTTGAATAGCCTCGACCTCAGAATCGGGCGGTTAAACCACTCCCGCCAAAGTGCTGTGGTCCGAAAAATTCACCGATGCTTGTCCGAGTTCGGATTATGCTCCGTTGATAGTAAGGCCGTATGACGTCAGACGTTGAAACAACGTCCGCAAGTGGATAATAAACTCTTCTGGAGAAGAGAGTCACGAGGATGTCATCTATGCATGCAAGAACAAAGTCTAATCCACGGTTGACTTCAATAATCAGGCGCTTGAACGTCTGTGCAGCGTCACGGAAACCTAAAGGCACGCGCAAAATTCGAACGGACCAAATGGAATGGTGATAGCTGTTTTGGGTATATCCCCTTGTGCCATCGATATTTCGTAGTAGGCGCGGACGAGGTGAGTTTTCCTGGAGGTTGTTTTACCTGCAAGAATTGTAGCTAGGTCGTGGACGTGTGACACAGGGTACCTATCGGGAACAGTGGCATTATTCAATCCGCGGTAGTCTCCACAAGCGCGCCAATCGCCCTCCGTCTTCTTCGGCACCATGTGCAGAGGAGATGCCCATTGGCTATCGAAAGAGCGAATTAAACCCATGTCCAGCCTGTGTTGAAATTTGGCAGGAGAAGTGTGCAACTTGTCCGGTGCCCGTCTTCGTGATCGTTGAAAAACTGGTGGGCCTTTCGTCCTGATGTGATGTACCACGTCCGTAACGACGGCATGTAGCTCGTTCGATGGACGCGTCAATTCTGCGAATTCACGAAGTACTGCTGAGTATCCATCATCACCGCTTGGTTCAGCAAGTAGCAAGTTGGGACCAGACGTCGAGGAAATGGTCGCTATGGTGGACATCCTCGTTAGAGAATTCAGTAGCCTGTAATGGCTTGTACCGACCAATAATCCAAAATGCTTCGAGGAATCTTTGTCCAAGATGGCATCTGGTACATCCGTAATAATGAACACCCAGCGGGAAGCACGCCGCAGGCCCACATCTAGTTCAAGGGAGTGTGTGCCGAAAGTGCGTATTGGGGTTGCATTGGCGATATGGAGCCTGGAAGGCGTCGAACGAGGCGTCTTCTTCTTTCCAGGCGGGACGACACTGACATGAGCTCCGATATTTCCCAGAAAACGCAACCTGGAATTTCTATCGGTTAAAAGAATTAGACGACCAGGGGTAGGACTGCAAGTAACAGTTGTCGACATTACCATCTGGCGGTCGCGTTTCCCGAGATGATTGAGAAGATGCACGGCTTAATGGATTTTCTTTCCTTAGTCCCGAATCTGTGATGATACCAGCAGTATCCCGTTCTTGAACGTGACATGGAACCGGTACGTGGTCTGAAAGCGAATCGAGACTGAGAAACGGTGTGTGAAGTTGTCATGCATGGTAAACTATTCCTATTCGCTGATGACATCAAACTTGTCTACACTATTCCTCCCAGCGAGTTTAGTTCTTGTTTGCAAAATATACAGAAGGACCTCATATCATTAGCGTCTTGATGTCCAATCTGGAACGTGGAATATTCAGCCAGTAAATGCAACATCGTCGCACGTAGCTGTCATACCAGAGGACTTTATAAAGCTGGACGGTCAGTGAACAACAACTGCCAACTCATTTCGCGACCTGGATATACGTTACGCATACTCATTCTATTCCGCTGAACATATATTTGTCCTAGCAACTAAAACTAGACAAACGACAAGTTACATTGAGCACCCATGCTTTCTTCCTGCTGCTCGGCTACACCTTTACAAACTGCGTATACGATCGCAATTCGAGTACTGCACGCTCATGTGTAGTCGCCTACGCAAGTCAGATAGGCTAGTTCTGGAAAGTCTCCAACGTGTATTCACGAAACATTTGCTGTACAGTAAACAAAACGGAGTTGGCCTCCACCACACACTGGAGTTGGTCCGACTTCAGTTCGGTCAGATAGGCAGTCGGGTAACGAAAAAATTTGCCACCTCACTGGTTACTGGATCGGTCGATGCAAGCATTGGCTAAAGCGACATTTTACAACAAATTCAATATTCCTCATCTCGCTTGGTTACCTAAACATCACGACTGATATCTCTAAATATAAAGCACATCGCTGGGCATACACTTAAACTTGTACAGAAACAAATTGGACCCTCTTATTCTCCGCGCGAACCGCGCTGACGGGAGAACACTCTTGTCATGGTTGCATCCCAACGAACGCTAAAAGAAGAATTTACGGAACGAGAAAATATATTCTGTACAAGATGTAACAACCTAATCTTTCTCTCCCTCACTCGTCCAGGTCCACTGTGTGCTTAGCTGACCCACGGCCGGTAGCAATCTGATATGAGGACATTATGAAATGAAATCATACATTACCATTGCAATCGTTTCCTTCATCATTCTACGCTTATCGAAATGATGCGATATTCGTTTCACCTGATGATTCATGTCCTAATTTGAGGAATCGCTGGAAGTGTATGGTGTGAACGGAAAAACGGTGGGGGGAATATTTCTGAAAAGATTGAATATTATGTCATATGACATACCTGATGACTACGTTCAGTCGCTTCATGGCAGAGTATGGAAACAACTTCTTCACATGTATCCCTGGAGGTGGTACGTCTTGTGATACTTCGCTGTCGGAAGACGATAAAAGACGTTTGCGTCCAAAAGTAAGTAGGAGTAAAATGGACTCACTTGTTTTTTTGTACGTTGGCAACACGAATTTCATGCAACTGAAACTTACCCACAGGTGGCAGTGTGTGACATAATAAAATTTTTGTTGCCTTCGACTGCTTCACAGCTGGGCAAGCAGCCATTTGAAGTAGATTGCGAACAATCTTTTGGCACCTGAAATATTGGATGTTACAAGTGATTGACTGATTGGGGCAGAATTAGTTGTACAAAGTAAACACCTACCAATAGGGGTGGAATATTCAGCAGCACCTGATGCAGCAATAGATGTCGGGCTGGAAGCGGTAGCTGCAACATCTGAACCACTTGTTGTAGGTTCATGTAATATTTCTGCATTGTAACATGGGTATTTAAGCAATACCTAACCAGTGGGCTGCGCAGATGTTCTCAGTTGTATGGAGTCCTCCTTCATTTAACATGATGCATACTTTTCGTCCAGTACGCGGACTCTATCTGTTGAACGTAATATACGCCTGTTAATAGTTCATCTACTGCACCATCGTTTAACTTCACCCATTTCTATAATGAACGCTAATAAAAGCAACCGGTACGGATTACGTGCAAGATATGTAAGTGAACAAAAGTTGATAAGGCTAGATTAAGAAAACTGACATAATGAAATACACCTAACGCACTTACAAAGGTTTCAACAGAACTTTGAGTGATCAAAGGCTACAAATGATACAACACGGCCGCACTCACCACGCACGAAATAAATGGAGCTGCGCGTTTCCTGGAGGCGTGGGTTGAAATAAGCGTGCACAAAAAGGCTCTAGTCGGGAACGATTGTGAATGAAACGTTGTGAATTTGATAAAATGTTTTAGAAAATTTGTACCACCCGTTTAACTACCACAATGAGCGTGATGATTAGCCGTTATTATCACCGTCCTATTCGCTTATAGTGTGGCCGACCGGTGACCAGATGTTGGCCTACACTTCGGGGCCGGCCATGTGTTCGTTGGGTGTTCTATCCATCTTCACTGAGCTACAGAAAACGCTACCGGACGATTACACTCGATTAACTTAGCTATGGCGACTCAAGCCGAATCTTGTACCTATCTATACTGTAGTTAATGGCGATAAATTTACCGTAAATTTCGCGAACCGTTTGCAACAAGGCTCAAAGTTTCTCTTCAGAAATAAAAAAATTACCTTGGTAGCTTTTGAATTTCGAAACAATCTGCATTCAAAGTTCACCCTAGTGAGATATCCCTTCATTTGGAACAAACTCCCGCATGCAATTGAAGTCAATAAGAATATACATCAATTTTAACGAAGCTTATAAAAGTTTTTGACAATAAAGAACGTCATGTCTATTTTCAAACTCCACCTGTCTGAAGATGACATCTTTGAAATTGGACCCGCTGTACAGCATGATGTTACGTTATGCGCCATTCCAGTTGATCAAGGCTATCAGTTTCATCATTAGAGCAGGGTAGAGATTTCACTTAGTTATGTTCAAAACTCGCTCGCGAACAACAAAGCATCTATAATCAATATATGTGGGTTTTAATATACATGCGCTCGTTTGTGATAACCCAATCATCCTGGTAAGATCCAACTTCATCCTTGATGCCAACAAGCAGTGTATGGCTGTTGGTCACTAGGCAACAACCTGGCATACTAAAACTGTTTGGAAGAACAGAAAACGGAATATATGGCGTGTTTTTCTCACATGAATGCATTGTTATCTTGCGCTTCCATTCCTGTCTCTTACCTTCTTGACAGACCACCTGACAAACTTTCTGTGTTGTTAAACAGCCTTTACAATCGTTGTGCCGGCCGTTTAAAACAAATCGACGTATGAATTCGGCAGTCATTATATACTTGAAAATGCGGTCAGTCATCCGTTTTTTGAGTTATATGGTGACAGTTGTTTGCTACTGCTACATATATTCTATTAACTACCAAAAAATTAAATTTGAATGAAAGGTTTTGCCAGAAAATGAGGTATCGTGGTTTACATGACCACTCTACATTCTCCCATTGATCATGTACTTCTGCCTTTCGTTCTTCGTTCCACAAATATACTTAAAGCCAGAAAACATTTCACAACGTCTGAAAACTAGAAATCTCGCATTTGCTGGACAGTTTGCAAGATTGGCAACATTCCGTTGATTTTGGGCAGTCAACGAAGTCCTATAAGGTATAATACATATCTCCATATTTCGCTTTATTTTTATGTATCGCCTACAGCACTTGTTCTTGTAAAATTCAGACATCACTTGCTCAAACTGATTCTACTTAGCAATATACTTTTGATGCTCGCGTCTTGTCTCCTTGGTGTTCCAGTTCTGAGTAGATTGGGATTATCTATATTGGGCTATTCAGCGACTGCGTTTTGAACTGACTATCCGAGTTTATACCCCTGTATCGGGCTAATCCCCTACAGTCCTGTTCGAATGTCCGTCCCTTTTACCGCAAAATCCGCGATTTCCTCACTGCTATCTTCCCGACAAAATTGTCTACGCATTTTTGGAGGCCATTTGCATCAAATAATGGCAAATTTTTCGACTTTCCTTTTCGTCGTCCTCAAATCACTTTTTTTCAGGACCATGACTATTGTGGAGTATAAATGGATGTAACTTCTCAGTTTTTTTATCGAATCTCGGTGATTATGGGAACTATCTGTTTAGAAGAATGAGTCTTGAATGGTTTTTCATAAACTGGAACTCTTCTGTCATATTATGTCGCTTTCGTTGTTATACTCACACAATTCCTGTGTTGTATTATTATCAATTATGCGTATGGTATGCACTTGTGTGTACTGCCATACAGTATGTGTACTAATCGCGCTCACCTGAGCGTGTTTTTCACAGATGTATGTTTATTATCATTATTAGTATTATTTTCATCATTATTACAAAAGAAAGATTGTCAGGTTGTCTGTTAGGAAGGGAAGAAAAACGAATGATAACGCGAGGTTTTTATGCAGTTGTTTGGGACAAACAGTTTAGGTTTAATTTTTGGCTGGTCTCCTCGAAGAGTTTGTCGTGCACAGCCTTTGTGTGATCGTCAATAGCCACATACGGCTGATGAGCATCATGTATGGTGACTGGGTCGTCAAAAACAGGCAGATGTATATTAACACCCACCTGTGTTAATTATAGATTTCTTTTGCACGTGCAAGTTTTAAACATAACTATGCACAGTACCTACCCTGTTTTGGTGGTGGAACTAACTGATCGGTTGGAGAGGTACGTGACGTAATCTCAAGTGGTACAGATGGTTACCCCTCAGATGTTACTCGGTCCATTTTTGAAGATATCAACGTCGGGCAGGCAGAATTTGAAAATGGACATAAAATGATAATAATGATAAAAAATAAAATACTAATAACGTATATTCGTGAACGCATTTGTGAGAGGCAACCGCGGATGTGCAAAATCATGATAGATAATTACAGGCGGTACAAAGCAGCAAATAGTTACATGATAAGACAAGCATGGAATCTGTTAACAATAGGAGGCGCACTCAGAGAGGGAAGGGTTGTGGTTTATGAACGTCTGATACACGCATCAGAGAAGATGATAATTTGCTCGTTTCACAGATTCAGTTCAGAAGATGAGACGTTACATTAATTTTCGTTGTACAAGGTTGCGTATGAGATGATGTTTCAATATCACGCAGGGAAATACGTCCAAATGCATCTTTGAAGGTGTAGTGGACAAGTGAGTATGCGCTAGAACCTCGTCTACCAACAATTTTAAACGTCTTTTCTGAAGAACGGTCGGAACGTAGCCCCAACAGGCAACCAACTAGAGAACGCAGTGGGGTTTAGAAACAGGCTGTATATTTCCAGCAATGTTTGGAAATATGATAAGCAGTTAGCTCTAGCCTAGTCTGGGACCAACGGCAGCAACCAAGAGAAGAAAGAAAAAAAGCGCGAGATGGGCTACCGCCCACTCGGCGGCACTCAAAAGCGCGCCAAGCGAAAAGTGCGTGGAACCTTCGAGTGCGCTAAACAACGCTCGGAAAGGTTTCGTCTAAACGACCTTGGAGAATGGAATAGAAGATGAGTCGTTAGGGAATGGACAAGCGTTCGCTGCGTGCAATTAGTTGCACGGCTGAAGAAAGTGACACTGAGTCCATATCAGGCCTTCTATAGCGGGCGTACACAGAATCATGCATACAGAACAACCAAGCGGGAAAACATGGTTGCAGCTGGGATACTCAGAGAAGCCACACGACCGCTGGTCACTACAAGGGATATGGCCGTTATTTGACCTAATTAGCGTCGGAAAAATGTTGAAATGAATCGGCTTCTGGGAGGGGGGAAGGGAAGTTTTAAAATCTAACAAAGAATTGGGCAGACTCTAGCGCAAGACTCCTTTGATTGCTTAAAAACGTCAAAAAGTTGGAAATCTCGCGAACCGCTCGGTCAATACTGGGTTTCTAACGTTCATCCATCGTGAAAATTTTCCCCTCATAACGGATGTTTGTGTGAGTGAGGAAAATGAACTCACGTGTTAACTGGGAAAATGTGGAATGATCACATGTAACATAATATACAATGTACATGTCATATTTTCTTGACAAAAACCTTGCGCAATATTGATAAGTTTGTGTTTTTTGAAAAGTACATAATATTTATGGGCAATTGCCATGGTATTCCAGGATGAATGAGTAACCAGCAGCCACTTCTGAGATGGTTTTCACCTGATAATCAAAACTCCGTATGAAATTTGAACGTCGGTTTGGTTTATAAGGCCAAGACTTCAGTTGGAATCTATAATCGGCTACAGCGACTGAAAGCTGAACCATACACTTATGTATAATTAGTCGTAGCAACAAATTCACTGTCACTTTCGCGATTCGCTTACAACATGACTCAAAGTACGACCTCCAGAATAACGAATTCATTTTGGCAGCTTTTAAACGCCGCAAAGATTGCGTTCAAATATTTCCCTAGTGAAATATTAATACACTTGGAACAAACTTACACCACCAGTTAGAGCCGATAAGTATAACCATAGGTTTTAAACGGGGCTTAGAAACCTTCCTGACGGCGTTGGATTACGGTACATGGTAGTAAAAAGTCCTTAGTGAAAGACACAGGACGCTGTGTGTATGCCGAAACGGGCCATGTAGATCAATCAGAAGCGCTGAAGTCTCCAGAATACACCTGTTGGCGGAACTCTAGGACAAACCTGAACGAACGGTTCGACCGACAGTCCACACACTCTGCCTTAAAATGCACCGTGTAGACCAGTCAGAAAGGATGAAAACCAATGGAATCAACACACTGACGAAAGATGCTGTATTGAACAGTAGAAGACCACATCAAACGACGGCAAGATAAATGAATTCGACAGTCGAAATTGATTTTCTAGTATCACGGAAAATCGTAATGACACCCACAGTAAAGGTGTTAAAGGTTGACAAAAAATACAAACGACTGGAAGTTGCAAACGATGCAGACATCAAAAGTAAACTATTGAAGTGAATGGAAACGAATTGGAACATAGACTGGACAAGCGAACTTGGTTGAACTGCGTCGGTGCGATTCATGTTTGCAAGGGATGCAAAAATTAGTGATCGACTATTAGAGTGAATAGTGACGAGTTTGAACACAGACGGAGCAAGTGAACTTGGTCGAATTGCACAAAGTGTCATGTATGCCATGAGATCAACAAGCGCTCATAAGGCACGCGGGCACAAGCCTTCTCCATGTCTAGGAGTATGATAATCACCGCAGTTCCTCGATCGGTGGACATCGCTATATGACTCAAAAATTCCAATTGACAAGTCATGCAAAACGTCTACTGGAGAAACCGTGCTGCGGAAGTTTTAAAATATTTTCTAACATGAAGAGCTCCACAATGCGCATTTCGACTATCCTCTCGAACGTTCCTGAAAAGATTGTTGAGGGGTTGCCGGAACGATAATGACTAACCTCCTGCCTTGAACCACCTGTGTAGCCAGGCATACCGGTTGACTTTTTCCATTGGGGAGGGAAGATGCTGGATAAAACTGATAATGTGAACAACTTTAGTAAAAGAATTTGGTGTATCCTCACCCTCTTGCTTAGTAGCGACCGATGGGATACCATCAGGTCCATGATGGATTGTGAGTTTAATGGTAGCTAACTGTGAGCGGATACTTCTAACGTCGATCAAAACACTGCACAGAACTGTGGTTGCTTCCAATTGAGTATTAACGGGTAATGCCTGGTTTTCCACGCTAAACGCCGCATCGAAATGTGAGTTGAAGATTTCACATATTTCAATAGGGTCATCGACAACCGTTTTATCTTTGATAGTTATAACTTTTATAGTATGGTCCATCAAGGAAATTCTCCGTCTCGTCAATTTTATTAGTTTCATGCCTCCCTGCCCGCTAACAAGCACTAGCTTCCCTTCCTTCATATGACGCAGTTGCGTTTTATGTTCCATGTATTCAAACATGCTGCTCATTTGCGTTACTAAGGAGAAGTCTTGTGTTATTTTGTGCATCGTCCCAAGCATTTCAACTATGACAGTCTTTTACAGTAACGATATCACCCTGTACATACGGATCGACTCGTTTTGACTTTATCGGAGCCAGAATGTGGATCCAAAAGTGGAGTGTTTGATAAATTCCTCGATTGCTACTTTTGGGTCTGATGTAAGTGTTAAATCGCTCCTGCAGATTTAGGGTGATTCACTCAGTAACGCGTATTCGACAATTCCGATAACGCTTATTCAGACGATCGGGTTGACAAAACTATCTTCCAAGTCCAGAAAACGTCAGAAAAGGCGGTCGAAAGTATTGGAATTTATACGGTAATGTTTAATAAAATTACAACAAAGGTACAATCTCACCTTGAATGTGAATCAACCGGGTACACAAAAATACCCAGCAAAGGAGTACAAAATGGAGCAGCTGAGCACGTGTTCACAAATGGCCAACAGTCAAGGGGAAATGACCTCATTAAAACTGTCGGATGTAGATGAAGATGAAAAACGTGTCAAACAACACTAAGAAGGACGTTTTTACAGATAACGACAGTTATAAAATGTAAGAAAGTAAACCTTTTATGTGCAGTTATGGTACAAAATATGTCATGGTTGTTTACTGCACACAATAAAGACAACTAGAGACAAATTAAGGATCCGCCCTGTACAAACAAACCAAACATACCTCAACGGATTCATCGTTCCACATCGTACCAGACAAAAGACGACAAACGTACCAGACGAACTTCAACAAATCCAAAAGTAAGAAAGAACGTATTCCAGTTCAAGGATCTTAGTTAGGAGAGAAGGATACTCCAATCAGTGCATTTGATCGGACAGTAGAATACAATCGTCGGTTTGGTGACTGTATTGAAGTCAAACTGGCACTTGACTATGCTATGCTCACTTCCTGGAAATTGTTCCAGAACACATATCTCTACAGACGAGATACCTACGGTGGATATGAGATCCAAAATATGCCTCTGTCTGATGGGTGCTTGGACATGTTGGTTCCATCCTCTCAGTTGGATGCATGAAAGAAATTCAGATTGCTTTGCCAAAGCTGAGAATAAGGGGTAGGATATACTAGACATGTTGAGGTCACCAACAATTAGTTTGCATTCACAAGACATGTTTGATACCTGGGTTGTGACGTTTACGTGGTCAGTTAATTCACTGCTAATAGCATTAGGCGGTCGGCGAATGCATCCTATGAGTAGGTCGCGAGGATCTATACAGACCATCAAGCACAACGAGTCCTCAATTTTGAAAATACTAGGCTGGTCAAGTGCAACTGCGGAAAATTGCTCTTCTAGGTGAATGCTGCATCCATCGCCTCGTCCTGTGAGACGATCCTAGCGAAGCATACGATATCCTGTGATGATTTCGGGCGTGTCTGGTGTATCGGGGCAGCAGCACGTCTCATTTTCGAGAATGATATGGGGGTTAGGCAAAAAACAAAAGGTCGAAAGATGATCATCTCATTTACCAATGACCTCATTTTTGTGGTGAAAATTAATGGGGGCTTTTCTGTAAGACACAACACTTAAACTGCTAAAAGCCGCATGCCGTATGGGGCAGTGAGTTGCAAATTATCATCTTTGGAGGTCCGGTCTGGAGATGTATCAATTTTTCACTGGATGTCGCAACGATTTGAATCCAAGACAGGGAGTGCTGGACGTGTGTCCATATGGTAAGATGATTGAGTGGGACATGAGGAGGTGGGCAGGTGGTGACAGATGGAATGCCGGAGGGTGCACTAAGACACGACTGGGTTGGCTGACACTTGTGTTAGTTACGTAACCAGTTGGTGGTGTACTTGAGGGGTATATACGTTAGGAATTTGGTTATTAGTAGTATCCATGTTTTAGGTAGAGATGGAAAGGGTATTGCGGGGTTGTTGGGTAATGTACAGAAGGCGTGAAGCCTAGTATAGTTGTGGATCGGCTTAAAAGCATTGGTGGGTAAATTCATCATTTTCATCTGCGGAGCGTTGGCTCTGAGAATGTGATTTTTATTACCCGATTCGTAGCGTTTATGAAATACTGTTGATTCACGCCTATGTTGCAAATCTAGAACGCTATTCTGTAGTAAGCACCGTACAGCTCTTACTGCTGGTTTGGAACTTCGTTCAGACGCTTTGGATCTGCGCTTGAAATTTACAGGCACTCCACATATCGGGAGGAAATGCCCACAGTGAAAAGGAGATCGATTTGACTGTCCAGCCTCATCTCTGTTCTGGGAAGTTGAGATACTGTTCCCAACACTCTGGAGAACTTTCGGCTCCTCAGGGCCAGGAATCATTCCATTCAGCATCTTGGTCTACGGAGGGAGTCGTCGATGTACAGAAGAGGTAGTTTCAGCATTAATCGTGAGTATCGTGGGAAAATCTTCAACGCGCTGAAAGCTGACGTGCAGGAGACTTGCCACCCCTTCTCCTCTCTGTTCACCTCGCGTTAACTGTTTCCATGTGTTTGGACTGGTTCATGAACACGAAGGCTCAACCATTTGAAGCGCACACCCCGGCAGGCCTTCCGTCCGAATGTCACGCAACAAGCTTGTCAGAAATGCGCGTCCATTAAAAACAGTCATACATTTTAGCAGCGCCAAACAATACATTCTTTCAATTTTGGCTCCGTCAAATACAGCCGGACTCACAAGTGCCTCAACTAGTTTGTCTGATCGCGCATACGTGCCATGACAGGCGTCGCGCATCTGGTGCAGAAAAATAACAATTCTGCCCACAACACGGGAGCTAGGGAGATGCTGTGTAGATAGTCTGCATTGGTCTGCGGGGAGAGCGACCTCATGAGCAGTTCTCCTCTAGACAATGACCGTGCTAAAATCCCTAGAGCCACAATAACCATTATTGTGCTCCTATTCGAGTAAAATGAGTCTCATGCTGGACAAGCAATAACAGCGGTGGAGAGAAACCGTGACTTAGTAGATGTACATGCCATATTCTAACACGTACAAAAGCAATAGCGTCATTCTTAAGTGCGTGGAGAGTGAGTCGTTGGTCGCTGAAGGCGCGACCAATCAGAACGTAGCTCGAGCCCTAACACGAGTTTGTGACACACGGGCGGCCCTGACGCGTATACAACACCCTGTCGTCTTAGCTTAAATTCTCAAAACCGTAAAGCATGGTCTGTGTCCTTTGAGGAGCTGAGAGACGTTGTGTTGGTGCGAGGCGGGCACGCAGGCTTTACGTCGTTGTTTGTGTGCATCCGTTTCACTCATGATGTGCAGAGCTGTCTGGCGTTCATCTTGCAGCCGGTTGTAATCTCGTACGTTCAGGTCCACAGGCTCGGGCCACCCAATCGGTCTATACTGTGCCGATTTTCCCCTATTCGCCTGCCGCTCTTCCAAGTGGAAGAATGTTCCAGGCTGTGTTGCTGGCACTAGTTTTTTGTAAGTTGACTGGTAGACATGACAACGTTCTAACAGACTGGGATCTTTAGTTTCTGAGATCATGTGCACAGCACTCAACTTCGTTCGTAGTAGCCCGCGAGACATGAATTCTCCCGGTGTCTTGTCGGTCGCCTTATGATGTGGGGTTCTGAGTCAATAGGGCTCCAATCGCTGCGCATTCCCAGGGCATACCGGAAAGCCGCGCTGTTTGTGTGTTGTCTTTCAGTGAAGGGTTCAAACGTATCACCATCCCATTTACAGCTGGGTAATACGGTACCGTCCAGACATGTCTAATGTCATGCAACTAAAGAAAATGGTCAAGCTCTGACTGGGTACATGTGGTCCATTATCCGTCGCGATTTTTCTGGGGGCCGGAGGCTGACGAACAGGTGTCTCAACCACCGCATGATACCGGGACTAGACGCTTCACCATCATGCTGGACTTCAAGCCATTTGCCATGAAAACAGGTGCGACTTAGCGGGTTTTCCGATGCTCAGGAGCGGAATGATGTCAACTTGGACCAGGTTATCATCGGATAAACGGAAGGTTGTACTGGTGCATCAATTGGCTTGAGACTCTTGTCGGCTTTTTGGCAAGTGGCACAACACGAACGAATTCTTTTAACACTGTTAACATTCTTGGCCACCTAAACAGTTCCTTGATCCTGCGTTTCGTTCAAACTATTTCTGGGTGACCCTCGTATGCACATGCCATGATCCGAGCGGAGTTCGTGTGGTGCTACAAAAATAGGCCCCCGCATGAGGCACCCATCCACATCCGACAGTTCATGCCGTAAAACGTGACATGCCCGTACCTCAATGGTGAGTTTGTAATTAGAATGCCAGCCTGGTATGACATATTGGCAGATTTCTCTCAAGTTCCTATCGCCCTCATTTACCGATTGAAGTTCCTGTTTGTCGATGGATGACACTCATAAGAACTGAATGCAGAAATCACATACGTTTCTTTTCTTCCTTGTGGTCAACTATATCCAATGAAAATCGCGAAAGTTAGTCAACAGCTTGATTCTCGCGGCCTGGACGGAAGCTGACCTGAAAGTCGTAATTTGGTGGTCTCACGTATCAGCGGCTTATTCGCAACGACTTGAGTTTGTTCGGCCCTCCGTTTAATTGGGTTGTCAGTGCAACATGATCTGTGTGGAGTGTGAACAAACGTCCGAATGGGATATGTGTCATTTTTCACAAGCCCAAACGCATGCAAGTACTGTCTTTCCGACAGCTGAATACGACACTTTTGCAGGTGAAAGCTTCCGGGAGGTATATGTAACCACTTTTTCCTGATCATTTTGCATCTGTGAATATAATCGCCTCCAAGCCCATATTTGAAGAGTCTGTAGAGAGTAACGCAGGTATTCCTAGTTGAAAATGGCCACTACGGGAGTGGACACAATGCGCCTTTTCATCTCATCGAACGCGGGCTGTTGTGTTGATTTCCACTGAAAATGGGTTTCTTCCTTCGTCAACGTAGGCAGTGGATCTGCCAAAGTTTGCAAAGTCTGGTTGACGACATAGATTATTGAACACAACCTGAGAAGTGCATAACTTCCTGTGAATTCTTTGGAACAAGAGTCTGTGTGAAGGTTCGAGTGCTTCTTCTATGCTTCGTCGGATCCCATCAGCCGATATAGTGTGTCCCAAAAATTTGATTTCCAGAACACCAAATTTACTCTTTCCAGGGTTTACTCGAGGATCTTGTTTATCCAACCGTCGCTGCACCACATTGTAAGCAAGAGTTATCTTCACCAGTGGAGTTGAATTCGCATATATCGTCCATATAGGCCGCTTGTCCAGGAAGATAAGCTAGTGATTGAATTCATGAACTTCTGCCAGGCAGCTGGGGCCGAACTTAGGTCCATCGGCAAAATATTTGTACTGGAGAATTCCGCGCTTCCGGAAGCTTTGATGCGCCTAGATTCTGGCGTTAGTGACATGTGGAAGAATGCTTTCCCTGAGTCTAACATTCAGAAGAATCGAGAGCCTGCCGGCTTGAACTGTGGCTCATCGGTCGTTGAGATTTATAAATCTATCCATCACAATTTGATATTTAGCGCCTTCAAGTCATTGCATATTCGCACTGTACTGTCTCTATTTAGCACCGTAATCATAGGGTGAACTCATCCGGAACCAACGACTTGTTCGATCAAATCATTCGAAAACGTTTCCTCCACGGCAGCGTTCGCTGACTCTCGCTTGGCCAAAAGAATCGGGCGTGGTTGTGTTACGTAAAATGATTGTGTTTCCGCTTCGAGGCGTATCCGCTGGACAGCAAGCGGCATTCGGCCAATAGCGCCTTTGATTATGCTTGGGTATGTATTGGTCACGGTTGATGTGCTGTGGCTATAATACCCATACAATTCATAGAAGGCGTTCTCTTCAGGGCCACCATTACATTACTACCGGTAGAGTTCGACCGTTCAGAGAAGTAACATACGTGGACAATTGCCGACGTAGGTTCAACGTGAAGATCAGCCGCAACGAAACCTCGAATATTAGCACATGCATTTGAGTAACTGTTAAACGTGCAGACTGAGGGATAGAAAGGCGAATCGCTTGAATTTATATCACAGATACTTGGAGGAAGTATTACTATTGGAGAGGCAAAATCCAGTTCTACATCAATAGTTGTTTTATGGCGGTGTGCATGAAAAACCACCCTTCGAAAGCCCGTGAAGGGAGCTTGCGCTCCGGAAACCCCTGCTATTGTTTCACAACGTAAGGAGATTATTTACTGAGTAAATGTGTTCTATCAATACTGATGCCGAGTCATCATCAGGGGTATCTCAGCCCACTTATACAGCTTGACGAGATTTGCAGCATCGAGCAAAATGTCCCCGTTTACCGCTGCTCCTGCAGTCAAGTTCATGAGCCGGACACGTCTGACAGTCTGTCTTATGCCGGTTACTGAACACAACGATATCACTAGGAGAAGTCGTAAGCCGTGCCGGAAAGGAACGTTGTACTCTTCTGACGTCAATACTGTCCGTTTTTCTACCAAACACTCTACAGTGTTCAACTGCTGACGGCTTAATCCTGGCAAGGCTAACCGCTTGGTCCCAAGATCGCCCTATCATCGGTAAGTTAGGTCTCTCGAATGCGATTATCTTCTGTTCCGGCAATGATTTGTTGAGTTAGCGTAACCTTTCGAGTTTATTCTGTGGGATACTCACACAATCGCGGCGCCAGACCGGTGGGGTAAGACAGAATATGATTTGCTTCAACGGCTCCAGTGTGTTCTATATCAACCGGCATAACTTAAATCTTCCTGTGAATACGTTGGTTTTCAGACCACCACGGTCGTCAAGTATAAAGAGAGCATGGTTAACGGAAATTTTGACTGCAAGTCAAGTGCGTCGAATCGACGTTATCCTTCATTACCAGCAAATGACGGAGCCGCTTTAACTTTGGCATTTACTGTGAGTAGTGTTCGTCGATAGCAAATCGAATGTTGTTACCCCCTGTGTCCAATCACTTTCGCGTTGGTTGTATGCAGCATTACGCCGATAGGAGTCTGGAGGTTGGAGATTAAAAGCCATTGAACATGTCCGTTTAACGCGACGTCAGTGTTGTGTTCCTATTCGGGACAATGAGTCTCATGCTGGACAAGCCATAACAGCGGTGGAGAGAAACCGTGACTTAGTAGATGTACATGCCATATTCTAACACGTACAAGCAATAGCGTCATCTTCAAGTGCGTGGATGAGTGAGTCGTTGGTCGCTGAAGGCGCGACCAATCAGAACGTAGCTCGAGCCCTAACACGAGTTTGTGACACACGGGCGGCCCTGGTACGTAAACAACCTTCAACGCTAGAGACGATAGGCGCAAGTTGTCTCTCCCGGCCACGAATCTGCACCGTGGTACCCAGTGAGCCGTCCGCGAACGTTTTCAACATTTTCTTAGTACGCTGACTATCCCTCGGCTGAAGAAAGCAGCTGTCATTATTCCGCTTTTCACGGGAGGATCTGCGGCGATCTTAGTTAGCTCCCGTTCAATTTCACGGTTATCGTTCACTCCGAATGTGATGGAGAGTAGGTTTGGCGGTTGCTTCAGTTACCACCGAGAGTACAATGTACAACCGACCAACCTCCAGCATGTGTCCCGCAAGTGTCGTGCGTGTGTCATCAGTCTACTTGCCATTACGGATCAACGGTCTGAATCCGTAGACTATGGATTTGCTTTCGATGAACTGTTCTTGGAATCCACCAGAACTTTGGACACGATGGATTACATGATTCCGACTGTCAAGCTGCCACCCTTCAGTGTTCGAGGCAGCGCAGTAGGTTGGCTGACAAACTACCGTGGGGGACGGCGCTTCCGCGTGAGAATCAGCGGCCTACTTCCAAAGAATGGGCACTAGAGAATCCCATCCTCGTGCTACGGCTGTTTATCCCGTTAATCAACGACCTATCAAAAGTCGTCAGGTCCTCGGTGCTTTTGTACAGCGACGGCTGAAAAATGTGGAGGACCATAACCTGATCTGATGACGAAACCGTTTCTCAAAATCATCTCAGCTCCCCGGTTGAATGAGCGAGAATGGACCTGCTACCATATAACGAGTCCAAATGTACCGTCTTACGTACCTGGCACAGTCTCTTCCATTCAGATCGCGTTATTATCACGCGCCTTCTCGTTGTTGCATCCGGGATGAATCAGGGTACCGTAATCATAAATGGCGTAAACGCCGGGCCTGACTGTGAGTCGAAGATCCGAAGAGCTAACTCCATGTTACGACTATTTACGAGGACTCTCGGGGCCATACAACCTTCCCTCTTCACAATTACTTATGAGTATCGCGGCTGTCCTCTGTTCAAAGTGTACATCTACGCGTGTGCCCTTACCTCGCGGAGGACTCCTTCATGCTGGGATTTATCCCACGCCGGACAACAAAACGGATCCAACGTTTGCACAGCCAGCCCTTCTACAAAAGGATTAACTGCTTCTGAGCCCTCCCACCTACATGTAGACGACTGATAGGAGACCTCATCCTGACATATCGTATTCAAAACGTTCTCCTGCATCCCAACCATGCGCACCACTATCCCCCGACAGCACTCGCTGAAATGAGCACGTCAACGGAGTGACTACTATGTCGATACTTCTCTATAACGGTTTGCTTCCAGGATGTGAGTGGCGCCCCATGTGCGCCTTAATTTGAACGGGAACCGGTTAAGCACATGCTCAAACTCCACAGTTCCTACTCCGCCCCAGTTAAGATCAAGTAGACTGGGTGATCGGTCAGAACCAAGCGGGTTAGTCCGCTCCCGCCGGCCATACATGTATGTTTGGCCTTTTCTGCCGCTTTGACGTGGAGGTCAGACTTGTCTACTGGTTTGGTCCGACGGTCTAAACTGACTAGGCCTTCGGTCCTTGCAGCTCCAACTCTGTCAGATTGGTCAAAAAAGAGCAGCTACACAAAAATAAGGTGCTCTTTTTATGGATGATACTAGTGTGTTGTCTTGGTTTTGCTTGACGTTTGTTGTTGCCTGGTCCGGTTTTATGTGGTTTGACATCTTTGTCTCCATAGCAGTGTGTCGTAATTACGTAATGTTATGTTTTATGTGTGCACCTCGACTCTATAGTTGTGGCTTTAGGGCCCGTAATTATTCATCGCAATCTGATTGTTGCCGGTCGTCGATGATGTCGCGTTTGTGCGTGAATATGTGTCGCCCGCTGCCATGCGGTACAAGATTTTGGGCCGAAGGCTTTGAGTGAGGGCCACAATCGACCTTCTATCTGGGTCTGAACGTCCCGGAAGTACGCTAAGCTCATGAAAACCATGATAACCCAAATCAAACCAAATGAGATACTGACTCGGCTGTCGTGCAGGATAAACTGGGTTGACCTTTCCGCTGTTTGCTGCAAGGTGGTTGAGAAAAATACCCCACTGCCAAACCTTCACCCTTCTTCTTCCCTAATGAATCCCCCAGCACGAACCATGGAGCAGACTATGTTCATTCGAGCCTCAATAACACGAAAAGCAACTTGAGAAGGCTCCGGGATGCGAGACGCTGTCCGTGGAGATATGGAATTTACGCACATTGTTGGATGGACGCGGCACCACATGACGCATAATACGGCGAACCGCACTGATCGCGATGTAACTGAGCCGGTATGGAATCGACGTAGCAGACTTGAGTGAAACCAGGCTTGCAAACCAAGTTAAACCACAAGAAGCTGGTGATGGGTACACATTCTACTGGATATGTTACCCATCAGACGTTGCTCGGGAGCATGGTGTCTGTTTGGCAGTTTCTGATCACATCGATGCTTTCATGACGAGTGAACCGCACGACATCAGCTGTCGAATCCTGTCAACGCACCTGAGACTCAGTCGAGGTAGGTGTGCCACATTTGTTAGTAATTATGGTCCAACTATGTGTCACACTAATTATACAAAAGACCAGTTCTATGATAAGCTATCTGCCACAATCCGGTCGGCACCGGTAAGTGACCGACTGATTGTTCTGAGTGACTTGAGAGCTCGAGTTAGGCGCGACTCGGTAGTTTGGCCGGGAGTCCTCGGATCCTATGACACTGGCTGAGTCAACAAGAACGGTGATCGTCTGCTTCACACGTGTACCACTCGCCAGCTGGCAGTCACCCACGCCGGATTCCAGCTGAATGCGAGTGACACCAGGATGTACACCAACCCACGATGTGGTCATCACTGTTACGTGTGAGGTAGTGTGGGCTACAGATAACCACCTGCTGCCAAACACTGACTACTATAGCAAAGAGGGGCACACGGTTGAATATTAGGGTGTACAACACGAATAAGCATGAACGAGGAACTGATTAGAAATAGACAAGCCAGGAGGCTCACGTACAATGAAAAATAATGTCCCGGTTGATGAAGCGCAGGTAATAATATCCAGGTGTATGGTGTGTGTCGTCAGTGTTGCAGAGACAGAAATACGTGGATGCGACGCTGAGATGTACAGTTGTGGTGTAGCTCACATTTTCGTGTCCGTTAGTTGTGCGCGTTGCAGACCTGATCGTCGTGCGAGACGTGGCATCAAAAGTTGTGTTCGGTCTCTGAGAGTTTAGTGGACCTCACGTGGATGCGTCACATACCCGTAACGTGACGCGCGTGCAGTTGGCTCAGTCGATACGCGTGTGTGTGTGCACGTGACCCTAGCACGCACAGTGTTGTGGGAAAAGGGGTCGCCGTCTGTCGAGTGAATAAAGGCGAGAAGTGCCTAGCGGAGTCTGTGCGGGTAGAGTGGACGAGAGTTGTCAAATTACGCACTGGCCTGTGGATTGCGAGATGTTTGCCAGTGACCTTGAGAATGAGCCAGGGACGTGTGTGTTAGCTGGTCTCTTCACCAGCTGTAGGTCCAATGGATGACTAGGACTGAGCCACCCGGCTTGACGCAGGGTACTGAACCATTATATAAAAATTTACTTGATTAGGTGACCGCTGCTGCGCGACATTCGTGAAGTGCGTTTCACGTGACTGATGCGCAGTGCTGAACTTAGCACACATCATAGGCTGGTCAGGATAGAATTCTTTCTCAGGGTTTGTGAGCCTGTGCAACGTAGCTCTTTCGGGCAACGACAGATGTTGAGTGCAGAACGATTGGACAACTGCGAGGAGAAGGCTGTTTTTAACGTGCGGTTGCTGCTAACCTGCGAGGCGCTTCTGTATCTACCAACCCCTGGATGACTGACAACAACTGGAGGAACAGATTGTGGTAGCAACAACCAAGACGATCAGTCTCAATCGTCAGAAACGCCCGGAATGGCTCAACAGTAACGACGCTCTGTCCAACTAGAACCAATGGAATTATGCAGTGTTTGCTGCTCACATGATGAACTCGAACAACGGGGGCAAGAGAGCGATGTTTTGTACTGCTCGCTGTCCACTGGCCGAACGTATCCACAAGATGAAGGACGACTGGTGGAGAAATCAAGGTGAGCAGATGCAGGGCTACGCCGATTGCCAACAACACAAGCACTTCTACGATTTGCTCGAGGTGATTTTCGGTCCATCCGTCCGATCCACCAGAGTATCGGTTAACGTAGACACCGACTGTTCGTGCACGCATCCGGAGGGCACCATGGGAGTCTGGTGTAAACACGTCAATTGCCTGACAAATCGTCCTGTTACCTCCGATTGATTGATCGCGAATAGTATGCCACATAATGGCGTCGAAACCTCCATTGGTTCTCGCCCCGAATCCGTCAGGTTTGCAGAGAGAGACTGGACAACTGCGCGACGGGACGGATTGTCAGGTGAGATGCTAAGGAATGGTGAACTTGCTTTAGAAAGCGCTCCGCTTCAGCTGGTTTAACCCATCTGGGAGCGGGAAATAATGTCGCAATATTTCAAGGATGCCCATATCGTACCTTTGTTTGAAGATGGAGATAGTAAGCAGTGCCACGGCAGCTACCGAGGCGTTAGTCTGCTGAGCTGCGCGGTTCAGGTGCTTACAAGAGTTCTTCTGAAATGAATGAATGCGGACGTTCTGGGTGCCAATGGTCCTGAGGGGTGGTTTGGATTTCAGACGAATCTTAATGCAACCAACCTGGTGTTTACTGCTTGACAGGCTCGGGAGAAGTGTCGTGAACCCATCCAACCCCGTATGTCCACTATCGGTGAACTTCATCAGAACCCTTAATTCCGTGAAACGCGAGGCGTAGTGGGAGGCGTTTGGCAAGTTCGGATGTCCAGGTAAGTTTTTCAGTTTCATTAGAACGTTGCTGGTGAGTATGAAGACGAAGGTACAGTCGTGTGGCTCGACAGTCGATGACATTGGCGTTGTCACTAGCGTGAAGCAGAGTAGCCTCCCAACCCCAAACCTACTTGGCTTGCATTTGACTACCATGATGAAGGTTGCTCTCCTGGACTTAGCGGAGGACGGCGTTGAGGTACAGTACCGGATGGATGAACGTCTGCTGAATATTCGACGTTTGAACGCCCCAACCCGACAACATATCTTTAGATGCTGGCTTGCTAATTACAATACGTTGTAAGTAGTGTCGGTAAAACCAAACATCTATTCGACTATAGGATGCCGGTACAAATGGTCGAGGGAGCGGTTTGGAGATATCACTAATGATGGTTCCTGTGGAATCTGGAAGTGAAACAGTTTGTAGTTTTAGCACTGAGGGAGTCTGTAGGTGTTTTTGTAGTTCAGGGTCCGATTTTTGTTCCTCCGCCATTTTCGCAAAGTCGATCAATCTGACTTTGCTGATGACGTCAACGTCTGGTCGTGATAAGGCATCTGCAACCACGTTAGATGATCCTGAGGTATATCGGATATCAGTTGTGAATTGAGAAATAAAATTCAAATGTCCGATCTCTCTGGGTGAGTACTTGGTTGAATTGTGGTTGAACACGTGAGCTAGCGGTTTATGATCGGTATATACACAAAATGTTCGACCCTCAAGTAAATGTTGAAAGTGTTTAATAGAGAGATAAATGGATAACAATTCTCTACCAAAAGTGCTATAACGCGTTTCCGCGGATTGGAGTTTCTTCGAAAAAAATGCAAGTGGTTGCGTAGATCCATCTACGTGTTGATGTAAAACAGCACCAATGGCGAAGTTGGAAGCATCCGTAGATAGAGATAGTTGTAGATCAACTCGCATGTGGTTCAACGTCGTAATGTTGGCTGAAGCTTGCTTGATACTTGAGAAAGCGTCTGTGACAGTACTGTCCATAGCAAACTTAGAGTCGTTTGGAGATAGGAGATTGGTCAATGGTAGCATTAACTTATCACTGTTAGGAATAAAACGGCGATAAAAATTAATCATCCCTAAAAATCGTTGGAGCTGTTTGAGGGATGTTGGGTTTGGGAAATCGAGGATTGCCTTCACTTTTTCAGTCGATGGTGCAATCCCGTTGGAGTCAATCAAGTGACCAAGAAAATCATTGAAGATTTTCCAAACTGACATTTTGCCGGGTTAATTGTAATTCCAAAATCCGAATGACGTTTGAAGAGCAACCGGAAATCTTTGAAATGTTCCTCTTCGTTGATACTTGTTACTAACAGGTCATCCAGATATGCAAAAACAAAATCAAACTCGCCTAGTACCTGGTTTATAAATCTCTGAAATGTTTGTGCGGCATTTCTTAAACCAAAAGGCATACGAGTAAATTCAAAAAGACCAAATGGCCTAGTGATGGCAGTCTTTTTTACGTCAGATGGCTCGACTGGAATATGTTGGTAGGCCGGGATGAGGTCTTTAGGGGAAAATATTGTTTTCCCGCGAAGAGTTGCTGCAAAGTCATGGGTGTGTGGTAGGGGATACCTGTCTGGTACTGTGAGTTTGTTTAGTGAACGGTAGTCTCCGCATGATCTCCAGCCGTTGTCTGTTTTGGGCACCATATGTAGTGGTGAAGACCACTCGCTTTTAGAGGGTTGAATGATACCTAACTGGAGCATATGTTGGAATTCATCCCGTGCTAGTTTCAGCTTCTCCGGATGGAGACGTCGCGGGCTGGCGTGTGCCGGCCGTCCTTCAGTGACGATATGGTGAGTGGTGTTGTGTTTAATGGTTACATCGCGAAAATTTGGTTGGGTCAGAGTGAGAAACTGCTTAAGGAGTTTACGATACTTCTCCTGGTCGGTCTGAGGTAGCACAATTGGGCTGATTACTGGACCAAATGCATGAAATCCCTTAATTGACTGATCGGTGATTGAGTCAATTAAACGGTGGTTTCTAAGATCCAGCAGCAAGTTGAAGTGTAACAGATAATCGGCACCAATAATGGCTTTTGGGACGTCAGCTCACGGTGAATACCCATTTAAAGAGACGAAGAAGACCAAGGTTGAGCGTCAATGACCTTTGTCCATAAGTGTTAATCGTCGTGTTGTTAGCTGCGGTTAGAACAAAGTTCTTGTTAACACGCGTTTTATCCTTCGGACTGGATAGGATCACACTGACTTCCGCACCTGAGTCCACTAGAAATATGTAGTTGGAAGCTGAGTCTCTGACGGATAAACGACGACTAGGGGAACCAGTGCCAAGCGTAGTGGTCGTCATCACGGGCTGGCTTCGTAATTTCCCGCCAAAGTTTTGTGATTTGAATTGGCAAGGTAGGCTGCAGTTACGAGCGTCTGCGCCAAACTTAAAATGATAGCAGCAGACATTCTTCTTGTGACTATTGGGTCGATATGCTGAAGTACTCGGAGATCGTGGTGGTCGATTGCGGTTGCGACTACTGGACTGATGTGCTGAAGTGCTGGGAGATCGCGGTTTTCGATCGTAGTCGCGACTCCGTGGTCTTCGTGACAATTGTAATTTCTCCAAATTACTATTGAGCATTTCGATTTGTTGTAATAAAATTTGTGTCACAGTATCTGGCGAAGTTGGAGCTAGAGCTGAAATGTGCGAATTTTTCGGAATACTCATGATGTCATCAGCCAGCTCAGCTAGTTCATCCAAGAGCATGTGTCCTCTGGATGCCAGAATGCTACGAACGAAGTTGGGCAGCCTTTGTAGGAACAGCTGTCGGAATAACGCTTCGTCAATAGACCTGTCGTCCAGTATCTGTTGTAGTCCCCGCAACAGCTGGGATGGTTTGCGATTACTGAGCTCTTCGCCGCCGATCAAAGCTTCAAGTCGTTTTTGCTCTGATGCTGTCGTGCGTTTGAGTAGTGCAGACTGAAGATGTTCGTATGGTTCTGTCGGATGTGGGGACATAATAATATCACGCGCTTCCTGCACTATGTCGCTTGGTAGTGCAGAGATGATGTGAGAAAACATGGTAGAGGAGTGAGTAATACCTCTGGTTTGGAACTGCACCTCTGCTAACCTAAACCATACGGCTGGGTCATTATTCCAAAATGTTGGAAGATGGATACCAATGAGGTTCACAGAACTATCGCATGGCACGTTATTGTCAGGCATTTTGAAATACGATTACACGGAAGCAAACAAAAAAATAGCGATAGCTATGAACGCTGTGCAAGATAGGAATAAATTTATATGTACACAGCTATATAAATAGTGTTCGGAAAAAAAATATATGTAGGGCCCAACAGTTTAAGTATTACGGAGCAAAAGTGTTACGTCGGGCTCACCAGGTTAGATGCTGGCTTGCTAATTACAATATGTTGTAAGCAGTGTCGGTAAAACCAAACATCTAAATAATATCAGAGGGATATGCAACAAAAGTGTAATGAAAATAACGAACAAATATAACAAGTGCACTTACAGCAAGGGTTCGAACAAAACACACAGGTGTAATCCGTGAATGTTTTAGTGGAGCGTTGGGTGGAATCCTATAGATGTCGACGTAAATGATCTACAGGATGGAAACACTGTTTGGTCCACGGAGCACTGTAGCTGTGTTTTGTTCACCGGCGCGCGAGAGACCCAGACGAGTTGTGTTCACATGTGTGGACGATCTCGTTGTCTTGTCAGCTCCGATGAGGACACTGGGTTGAATCACGTGTCATAGGCTAATGTCCGAGATGAGGTTGGTTGTGTGTTGCTGTATTTGCATACGTGTGTGTCATGTGCATGTATGTGTGTGCACGTCACATTGACTGCAGTGGTGTTGGCGAACTGTGGGTTGTTCGAAGTCACTGCGGATGTATGCGCGTAAGGGGCACTCAGCGGTGGATATGTGGACCTAACAATCTGGTCACATGTCACAGTAAGTCGGTCCAGGCATGTGGCCTTGACCACACAAAGGTGTGATGCTACACATCTCTTCGGTGCCCATGCTTCTGTTCGCATATAGTGGAAAGAGAAGACAGCGCTGGCCACGACTTTGACGGTCATGACGTATAAGTTGTGAATGGATGTTAACACAATTGGTACATTTGCTTTCCTCTGAACTTCTTTGAACGGTAACGTTTGTCCTGCAGCTGAGCCTGAAATTCGCATAAGCGAAATGTCGTCGACAGCTGCGCACACGTTTTGCTACTAGAGTCTGCACAATTTCGGCCGGATTTAAGAACGCCCCGTTTTCCCTCTCCAGAGCCGAATTGTTTTAACATTTTTTGACGCTAATTACGTTAAATAACGGCAAAATCCTCCGAGGAGGCATCTGCATTACTTCCCTGCATGACCTTGAAATAATTGGAACATCCTCTCTTACGTCACATTGTTTAAGACAAATTAATGTAAGATCTCATCATTTAAACCAAATCTGTGGAACAATGGAACAATTTCCTTCTCTGGTGCGTGCATCTGTAAACTGCAACCCTTTGCTATCTGACCACGCTTTCATTTGTCGGCAGATTTCATGGCTGTCTCCTTACGTAACCATTTGTTGCTTTGTACCGCCTGCGATTATCTGTCATGATTGCGCATATCCGAGCGTGTCTCTCACCAATGCGTTCAGAAATATACATTATTGTCATTACTTGGATGCGATCTGTCGACATATCCGCCCGTAGATCGTGAGCTATGAGTCGGAATGGCAAAGGTTAGTGCTGCTTTCAAACGTCTTGAAAGACGTGTCTGGAGAAAACACAGCCTGATGATGACCAGCAAACTCCATGTCTACCGCTCATTGACACTACCTATACTGCTTCACGCCAATGAAACCTGAACATCATATAGGCGAAACGTGCGTTATCTGAACCGTTTTCATTTGCAGTGTCTAAGACAAACCTTGGGTATTCGATGGTCGGACATAGTTCCATGCACTAAGGTACTGCGGCGCGCGGAAATGAACGGGATGGAATCCATGCTGATGCTTAATCAGCTTTGTTGGCTAGGTCACGTCCGTCGGATTAACGATGATCATATTCAGAAGCAGCTGCCGTACGGACAACTGAACTCAGGTAAGTGAAATCCGGCTCGTTAAAAACTGAAATACCGGATATTGTCCAGGTAAGTCCTACGCGTCGTAGCATTTTAGATGTTGGGAAGACTTATCTTTGAACCGGACGGTTTAAAGTCATATGTTCCGGAAGGGCGTCAGCATGTCCAATGAACAGTTATTGTGTGGCCGAGAGGGGACGCGCGCGGTACGCAAGAGAACCACCGTTGCCATAATTCGTGATGACAGAATTTCATGGCTTGGCGGTGTGTGAGGCCTCTGGCCGCCTCGCATTAGTGGGTCACCAACATACTCATAGCACACCGCAGGCCAAGGGATGGCTCAAAGTAGATCGTTTCAGTCATATCCACTTTTTTTCTTGTCTACACCGACGAATGATCACCGACGGTTGGCAACTCACTCACTCTCCTTTTTAAAAATCTGGGTGTCTGTGGCCTTATGCCCTTAGTTTTCTTCAACTGTGCTTGCGTACTGCTTGGCAAATGTTTTATTTCCGTTTATTTTCTGTAGAATGCATTGGCATGTACTCGTATACTGAGCCACCTCTTACATCTTATTCTCAATATTCTTCTTCCACCCTTAGATCATATAATTGCAGTCTCTCTGCGTTTATTTCTCGAGAACTTATAGTTTCCCTGGCGTGATAGCCTATCAGCTGACTGTCCAGTATTAGCCTTCTGGACAAAAGACTTCACTCACATGTCACTTGGTCGTATTTCTTCGGGTTTACGCTGGACACATGATTTGTGAGTGGGACCACAGGTGATGCAGCACACTCCACTGGTGGTGATGGCTTATCGGAAACCAATATCGCCAGTCATGCATGGCGAACAGACTGACATACATCTGAAACGTCAGTGAACAAGCCTATCCCTTCTCTCTTTTTGTGTCTCCCATCCTGTCCTTTCTCTGAATACAGCTCCCCCGCGTCTGGACGTGTCTCAGCCCTACCCACGTATATCATAAGTCCGTCCCAACTTGACAAACGAATTCAGGGTGATTATTTTGACTAGACTTGTAGTCCTCACCACGATTCCTGTAACGGAAAGGTCGTACAGTCCATGCTGATGGATTTCACTTACAATGACCCATCTATCTCACCTCTAGTCGGCCGTCATCATCAAGCGCGAGATCACGAGTTTCTTGGAAATATCCCGACTTGGGACTCAAGAAGACCCCGTCTGCAGTCACCCGCTAACCCACCATTTACCACCGGACATTGAACTTGAACTAAATTTGAAACTCCACGACATGCCATGGAGACTCGGGCAACGTTGGCCCATATAATATCTGTTGATTACACGATGACACATGTTTCCATGAGACTGTGAGAAAATGTTTCGAGACCGCCTTATTTTGACCTGTTACATTTTGTTTTAATAGATCAAGCTTGGTTGTAGGGCGTGTTTTGTCAGTCCTTCATAAATGACGGATGCAGGTTTTTTTAAGGTATTGCTAATTTGTGGTAAGTAGACTACTTTAGGGAACGAGCGCCGAGCAGGATGCTCGGTTTGCTGATAAAAAGAAGAAACTTATGAAAACGATGAAGTTCGGGGATAACTTATCACAAAAGGTGTGACGTTCATTCATTTGATCATTTGTAGGTTGACATGACGCGAATAAACTTAGATTGTATCCGTCCGTGGGTGGCAAAACGCATCACTGAGCTGCTTAACTTTGAAGACGAAGTCGTTTGCAATTATGTTCTCAATCAGTTAGAGGAACGGGTGAGTTGGCACAATCCGTTTTATGCTGTGTTGTTTTATTACTTCGTTTGGCGTAGAATTTTATTAGTTTCTGTAGTGGTTGCTTACTTCCTTGCAGTAAAAACAAAGTACTCCGGGCATTTTTATTGGTGTGTAAGGTGCGCCTTAGTAGTCAGCCTGGTGCAAAACAAGTCGTTCCGACGCCCCGTTTTTGCACCCTTTTAATAACCCCTCCGACCGTTTTGAGGGTGTTTAAGTTTTGCCTTCCTACGAGTTACATTGAGACAGCAGAAACATCTGGACATATCCATATACCGTCGCTTGCTGTTACTGTCGTTGTTGCTGCGTGTTATCAGCTTCGGTAAGCAGATTAGTTTATGATACATATCAGGAAAGTAATCCATTATGCAATCTTCCCGAAAATCTAGGTTACATATAATCTAGACTTCTTGCTGTAGTCACGTTAATTATGACACGTTAGACCGCAGGTTCGATACCGACCATCTGTAGCTGCCGCATGAACTCCTATTTGCGTTTTTCGCCATGTGTTTCAAACCCCACATTTTACTGCTCAGTTCCTCTATATGTGTAGAATTCCACAGTTTATACTAAACGAGCTTGTGACTTCCAAGTACGCCGACGTGACTAGTTCTTCAGGTTTCGATGGACTGACTGATTAATCTGCAGTCGTCAGTTAACAACAGGCTTCATAGGGAATACATTGATTGAATACGAATGGAAGAAAATTGCGTTTCGGGAACGGTTATTATCAATACTACACATTTCAGGTTATTAGGTCCGTTAACTACCAATTTAACGGTGATCGTGGCAAACGATCCTTAGAGTGCCAGGTTTTCTTGTCAGCTGTTGCTTCTATTGTAGGTATGCAGGCTGTCTGGTTAACAACGCATTAGTCGTGTTGTGACGTGATCGTGTAGGACGCCACTTGCTACTACTTGCCGCCCTGAACCTGACCGCGTGATACCTTAACTGGGATCGCTGTTTGCTACTGCGAGGACAAAAAACGACTCTAGGAGACAAGATTCTAGGGAAATAATACAGCCAGGAAAAACGGGTTAATACGGGCACGCCGTTGACATCGGTTCAATACGGCCTTGGCGTTTAAAAACTTGTGATTTTATTGGTCACGAAGCTCGTAACCGACGGACGACCTCAGCTCGCATTTTCACAAGTTGCCGGAACACGTGGTTCTCTCCTCCCATCTGTGGTTCAGCCGCCGTTTGTTATGCGTTTTTCGTGTTCCACGAATCGTTTATTCATTCAAAGTTCAAGAACTACGCTGTCAAGAGCAACGTTTCTTACGCTATCACCTCATACCATGTTTCTTATTAGACTAAGACAACAACGATCGAGGAGATATTTTCATATCCTCGGTACGAAAAAGCCACTTTCAAATTTTGAAAGCAAACCATTGCACACAGGCATTGCACGTCGAAGATTGGACATTTTTAGCCTCCCATATGAGGAGGATTGATGTGAACAATGCGTGTTCTCTGTTCTCGTCTTCATCTCCTCAATAGTTTTAGTGATCGCACTAACCAAACAGACGAAACGGTTTACGGTCCCAAACGGTCTGTCTATGATGTAGGTGTTTGGGGCAAGAACGCTCTCGTCTCAACTTGGCACCTTGAGGGTAGTAAGCGCATTCCATTTAAATAATCAGTTATTCAACGTGGCGAATATGCCTTAGGTAGAGGGGCTGTGTGAATCAGTTTTCCCGCATATTCCATGTCGATCGGCTTAATGATGTGAGGCTGCTTCACACTGGGATCACTAACTCCCGCATCTAGAATGTGACGAAGTTGACCAGGAATAGGGGTTTCAAACATCCTTACCGTTGTTACCGGAAACTTGTGGATTTAGCATATCAAAAATTCTTCCAGGTTCATCTACGGGAAAAACTGCTCCAGCGCACATTACTGCCTACCGCAGTGAAATTACCCTATAAGTATATATTTTGCACTACCGTTGGCCGCTTGGAAATAATGATGTGTGAAGACCCGTTGCAAGGTGAACGTGTAAGCAATGTGCCCTGGACCAGTTCGTAATCTTGCCTGCTCCGCAAATGCGGTTTCTCTCGGGGTTTGGTGAGCCGACACAGTTTCAAGTCAGTGAATGGCTCAAACGCAGTGGGTCGGGACTGATTCCCTTGCGGTTGATACTAAGTCTTCGTCTTGAAAATGAGATTAACTGTTGGCAAGAGCCAATCACTTTCAACTTTCCAGACCATCCGAAGATGTCGTTAGTGGTGCTATTACCCTCACCACCGTCTTTCAAAAGCTCAGGCTGACGAAAATTCAGCTCTGAGGCCTTGTTACGTTTGAACAGTTGAAGCTCCAAAACCGTTTGTGCCCCCTTCTGAAACAGGCCGTGTATCATGGTCATCGTGCTCAGCCAACTGAACTGCTCCTCAGAATGTTCAACTCATTCGACACGACTGATCAGTGCTAAGCGAAGCGTCTTTTTTAATATGGCCACACTATCACTATGTTGAAGTCCAGCTGTGAGTTGGAAAGAATAGCATCACGTTACTTTCAGACATTCGTTCCGTATCTTTCGGTCATTCAACCAAGTAGTAGTTGCGGTCCTTACGCAAGTTTTTGGTCAATTCATGCTTCAGTCGCTGTCATGTTTGGAGTTAGGGTGATTTGGGCAACGCATCCTTGACAAGACTTGACCGTTGAATAATGCATCAATATAATGAGCTCGGTGTTTTTCTGTTTCACGTGTATTACATCTGACAAGACGCGAGCGACTGTTCGCTAACATTCAGTTCACCAAACTCCGCTGACTCTGCGACCGCCGCTACCGGCCAGGCTGGAGTAGGTATAGTCCTCAGCTCGAGGGCCGCAGCCGTGTTGGTAGATTGGGTTCATGT